>JAIFRP010000030.1:11869020-11879946 GCA_032403825.1 Odynerus spinipes
TATATATATATGTATGTATATATTCAGTAGTACAAACGAACGAACGAACTTACCTTGCACTATCCTCCCGCGTACGTAACCGACCCGATCTCATCCGACGTTTTCCTCTTTATCTCTCTGTCTCTCTCTTTTTTCAGTCATAGAGATTTAAAGCCTGAAAATTTGTTATTGGACGAGAAGAACAATATTAAGATAGCGGACTTCGGGATGGCTTCGTTACAGCCGGCGGGCTCGATGCTGGAGACCAGCTGTGGCTCGCCTCATTACGCTTGTCCGGAAGTCATCAGAGTGAGTCTCGTTATCGGCCGGTGGGAAAGCGTAAAATCGATTACGACGATGAAACTCGAATGTGCAAACTAAAATCTATGGAAAATTCTTTGATTACAGGGCGAGAAGTACGACGGTAGGAAGGCCGACGTCTGGTCCTGCGGTGTTATCCTTTACGCGCTTTTAGTCGGCGCGTTACCCTTCGACGACGATAATTTAAGAAAGTTACTAGAGAAAGTTAAACGCGGAGTGTTTTACATACCGCACTTCGTACCGCCCGAGTGCCAGAATCTGCTTAGAGGAATGATAGAGGTTGATCCGGACAAAAGATTAACGGTAAGCCACTTACGGTCTGACAAATCGAATTTCCCGCGACAAGCGCGTGTACCACGTGATATCGCTGTCCGAGTTCACCTACCTACCTATCGTCTTTTTCTTATCTTATGATTTTTACTTTCTTTCGACCTCCTCCCCCCCCTTCCGCCCCCCTCCCCCAATTTATCGATATTTCCTCTCCCTCGTGTGTCCGGTTTCGGATACCATCGGACACACCTTCCAATCGATTACACGAGCTTACACGTTACCCACGTTACCGTGTGTGCGTGTGTGTGTATGTGTGATATCGTCGATAACTTTTCCAGCTGGCCGAAATAAACAGGCACGTGTGGGTAACGGCGGCAGGGAAGGGAGAATTGGAGCTAGAATTATCGATGATGGACGTGGTGCAGACGCACGTTATTCCGTCCGTTGACGCAATCGATCCCGATGTCCTGCAGGCGATCGCCAGTTTGGGATGCTTCAAAGAGCGCGACAAACTCATTCAGGAACTTCTTAGCCCGAAGTAAGAGAACTTTGTAGGGTCTAGGGGACGAGGATGAGCCTCGCTCGAAATTGTTTCGTACGAAAACGACTAACGCGAGAGAAATTCTCGAAGGTCGCCGGGTTCAACCGAAGTTCGGGAAATTTGGACGAATCCGATGTCTTCGCTCGCGAGACTCGTTTAGTTTTATTTGAATTTAATTTAAATGTACAGGTAACTTTTGCGCAGCACAAAAATGTATAGCGTGTAATACGGAACCGTGTTGCTTCCATCCCCTGATGATTCTCGTAATTTTCAAATCTTGTTCTCAAAGTACAGTAGAACTCCGTTTATATGAACTCCATTTCCTCCGTTCAGAGGAAAATTGCCTTAAAGTAAATAATTAGAAAATTAATGTTTTGCGTCTGAGCGAATAAAAAATCACAGTATTATATTTTTTAAAGATTTTCACATATTTCTAATAAGCCTATATTGAGATTTCACGTGATAACCATTTGCAATGATTACGTCCATTTAATTAGATTAAAATTAAAAAATACAAATAAAAATTTCTGATTTATATGAATGAAATTTTAATAGTGCCTGATTATCAAAACTTTAACCGAGCTCTTATTATCTGTACAACCGACTTGTCCTCCTACACGTTCACATAAACGAAGTTCCACTGTACCGTGTTATACAAGGGTTACCTGTGATTCGTACTAACGACTGACGGTTAATTTTATTTTCCCCAGTCACAATACGGAAAAAGTAATATACTTTCTGCTACTGGAGAGGAAACGAAGAAGACCAGCGTGCGAGGACGAGCTCGAGGTAATGAGAGGCGGTGTAAGAGGATCCGGGGGACAACTGGAAGCCGATCCACCGAGGAAGCGAGTGGACACGTGTCGCGTGAACGGCAGCACGGCGCTAAATCTTGGACAAATTAGTCATGGCTCCCCTTTGACACCCAGAAGACAATCGAGGTAGAGTCAATTCGGCGTCGTGCATTCTGTACTCGTGCAATTTACGACGACGGGGCTTTCTTTTTTTCTCCGTAACGTGTAAAACTAAGAGAGCGTTAACGATCGCGAGTATCTTATCAAAATTTTGACCCAGATCTTTCAGTCTTATCTGTGTGTGTGTGTGTGTGTGTGTATTCAGAAAGTAGAAAAGTCGAAGGCCCGCGAGAAATACACGAGCAATGTTTCGATTATTTACACAAGTACATACGTACGAGTAACTTTGAGGGGATCGTAAGGACCGAGTAGATTTTTTTACGATTTCCCACCTACAATTTTCCTTATCCTCCGTACCGATCGTCGATAGGCCGACGACGACTCTGGGCGGTCCGTAATTTCAAGCAGCTCGTTTAACAAATTTTCGCGACGATTCATAAATTACGTTCGCACGATTCATCGCAAGAATAGAATAGAAAGAAATTTCCGTAATTATCGAGAAAACGCGAAAGCTTAAGCGCTGGACGTTTAATCGTTCGGACTGTTCCAGCCTTAGCAGTAGTGCCGCGTGGCATCGCGTGACTTTCTTGTTACGCGTCTGAACGTGTCGCGTGCTCGATATCGCACGTGTTCCCCGCTCTTTTTTTCTTTCTTTCTTTCTTTTTCCGATCTTCTCGCGTTCAGCGGGCCGCGTCGGGTTTTATATGGACGATTAGCACGAACATACGCACACGAGCTTCTAATTCTGTTTCGGAAGAGAGGAGGGGGTACTTTGCCTGCTTCAATCGAGTTTTTAAGGGATGTCTCTCTTTCGTTATGAAAAATATCCTATTCGCGACTCTAGCTGTGACGGGACCTTAAAAAAACTCTTTAGAATAAGTATTATTTTGTAAGTAATTATTAATGTCATCCACACTACTGTTCCTGTGTGTGTGGGAAGGGAGGGGGGTTGTACGCGCACGTGAACGTAGTATGGAGAAATATACAGGGTCTTTTCCGAAAATGTGAGCATAACTTCGGGGATAGATTCGGTACGCTAAAATAAGAAAAAAAGTTCGTCTAAACGGCGTTGTATTCGTTGTCGGCGAATTCAAACAACAGCTGATACTTTTGAACGAGCGAGATCTATGACGCGACGTTTGGAAGCCCGTATTCAGCCGGGGGGGGGGATGGCTACTTCGAACAGTTTTTATGAAAATGATTAAATAACAAATTTCACGTAAAAATATCGGGCATATGTTCGTACGAACTTTTTATTTTTATTTTAGCGTACCGAATCTATCCCCGAAGTTACGTCCACATTTTTGTAAACACCCTGTATATCTGATTCTATCGTTGGACAGGATCCGATAAGAACCATAACGAATTTCAGCACGAGGCATCACGCTCGACGTTCGCCCAGTACCGGATGCCACACGCACGCCTCCCATTCGCACGCATCGACGCCCGGTGGCTCGCCGTTGCACGCGCCGAACGTACCCGGTCTCCTAAGTCCTCACAGATCGGTGCCGAGCTCTCACCTAAGCCAAGCGAGCAGCCCGCATCGACTTTCAGCGGTGAATGCAGCCGGTGGGAACGGTACCCCTCCGAGCCAAGGGGTGCCCACGCCGACGCCGGCTCTGGCCAACGTTGGGATCGAATTGAACGATGTTCAACCCGGTGAGTCTCTCTGGAAATCCAATTAGTTTCTAAGCTCGTTTGCTTCGTCGTAGTTGTAGCTAAAATTCCTAGTAACTTTTGCGACACGAGAATCTTCTTCTTCCTCTTCTTCTTCGTCTTCGTCTTCTTCTTCGTCTCCTTTTTCCTCTTCCTCTTCCTCTTCTTCGTCTCCTTTTTCCTCTTCCTCTTCCTCTTCTTCGTCTTCTTTTTCCTCTTCCTCTTCTTCTTCTTCTTCTACTTCTACGTCTTCTTGCTCTTCCTCCTCTTCTTCCTCTTCTTCCTATGTAATGATCCAAAGGCAGAAAGAATTGCGACCGCACGAAAAATTGCTCTACGGAGAATCTGGAAGAAACCGGAAGAATACTAAGCGACTTTAACGGTATCATGAATAAATCAAAGTACGCAGTTCGAATTTCAATCGATCCATCACCCATCCCGCCTATTTTGCACTTTTATTATAACCGAACGAAACTCCATTCGGAAAGTTCCGCTACGATCGATTATTCGAAAGCTAGCTATATTACGGGAAGACGATGAAGATATCAGGGAAAGGCAAATACACCGCTTTGACAGTCGTACACGCGACAGCAGCAGCCTCCTATAATCGAATTGATATCTGCGCCAGACATCGCTTTAAACGAGTTCACATGCGTGAAAAAAGAGAAAGATAGAGAGAGAGAGAGAGAGAGAGAGAAGAGAGAAGAGAGAAGAGAGAAGCAACCGATCCATTCAGTCTTATTCGGGATTCTTCGAAACGCAATCGCCGAGAATAACTCTCCCAAATTGCTAATTCCCTCTGACAGTCGTTTCGAACCGACCGATCAAATGCAATAAAGATATCCCTCTACTCGTCGATGCTGTACCCTTCATCGAAAATCCGTCAATCGCAGTAACTTTAGCAACGTCGTTTAAAGCCCCTCCAAAAATGTAATTTTCACGGCTTCCCGTTTCCCTTTTTCGTCTACGATATCAGCGGCCACGGTAAAAGTAGTATACTATAAACCTTCGTGAACGGCGATCGATCGTACGGAAAGAGTCCACCTTACCTTCTGCCGTTCTACCAAACCTCTTTTCATTTTAAAAACACACAGCAGCATCTCTCCCGCTCGTGAGATTTTCTAGTTTACGACAGATTGATGGAGCAGGATCACGAAACATCTCGTGCTTACCCGACACCGCGCTAACTCTTGAAACAATTCCATTCGGGGACAGTTATTGGGCATAAAAATGGCTGACCGTTAGGTAAGACCTACGGAGGGAAAAATCTTATCCGCGATGTGTTAAGATCCCGAAAGCTCTTTACGGTACGCTTATACCGTATCAAAAGCGATTCCGATAATACTACAAGGAGCAGCACTCTCGTAGCCGGCTAATCTCATAGAACTGCCCCTCGTGAACGCTATCGAATTACGACAGGAGTCCCTGTGTTTATCGCCTCGAGATCGCGTGTCGATGTTTAAATGGATCCTCTCGCACGCTGACATCAATTACGATAATGTGCACTCGCGTTGACCGAAGGGAGGGGAGGAGGGGGTATTAAAATCTTCGGTAAACTTCGTCGCGGGGTGGTAGGAAACGCGATATTTTTCGAAATGAACGTGAGAAAGAAAAAGAGAGATAGAGAGATGAAGATAAAGAAAGAAAGAGAAAGAGAGAGAGAGAGAGAGCCCTTGCTCTTACTCAGGAAAGAAAAATCGTCGGACAATGCTGCAACGAAATGCTTCTTCCTCACTCGGCGAATCGCGGCCGTCCGAAGTGTTTGCACGGGGCCGAACAAAGTCCGTGCCGAGGGCATTAGTACCCTCGTCGACGTCTGAGTGCCGCGCTTTATCTTCCCGAGCGGGGTGGAGACGCTTTAAAATATGCAGGTGACCTCCGTCAAGCGTGGATTCTCTCTCTAACGAGAGAACACTGCGCGAGGAATCGTCGTTAAAGTGATACGGTGTACGCGGTAGTAGTAAGCGAAGAAGAAAAAGACGAAGAAGAAGAAATAGGCGAAGGAGAGATAGAGGAAGAAACGCATAGAAAACATATATCCAACGCGATGAAGCCGTTTACGTTAACGGAGGAACCGGCCTCGTAAAAGCTAGATATATTATCCAACAAGCGAAATAATTTACGATCCCGTAGCGTTGTGCGTGCGACAAATTTATGTCTTACGCTCGAACTACGGAGCTCTTGTCCCGAAAAAGGTCGAGAAATATGCGGCAATTTTCCCGATGAAAATTTATTCTTTCGAGTTAGCAACGTAAGCGTCTTCCCTTTTTCCTCGAGTTTCCATAAATCTTATATGTTTATAACAAAAAAAAAGTAACATCGCCCACCGTCGAATTGAGTAACCTCCTTCTTTTCGAAGTCGGCTAAAAATACTCGAGTTTTGCAATATCTTTAGAAAGGAATATACGAAAGAATTCACGAGTTTCCATAAATCTTATATGTTTATAAAAATATTTTTAGGAAGGAATGTACGAAAGAATTCAGTGTTTGGTAGTTCTTTTAATAAATCTTATCTTTATTGTCACAAATTACAGTGATTTTATAAATATCAACAGAACAATGTTTGATACCGTTAACGTTCAAAACCGAGGGGGGTGGGGGATGAATTTCACAGACGAAAAAGGAACTCTCTCACGTTGCAATAGAAATACGATATCCAGGAGGCACGGAACGTATCGATGAAATCTAGTTCGTTTTACAGTGGTCGCGGTCGGTGTTACACCGCCAGGCTCGCCGCACACCGGTGCAGGATCCGGTGCTCACCATTGGAGATCTCGACTGACCACCTTCAAGAATTCGTTCCTGGGTAGCCCCAGATTCCATCGTCGTAAACTGCTCACCAGTACGGAAGAGGTGAGAAATTTAGGAATTGGCTGAGTACGACGATAAACGAAACGCTTCGTTCGATCCGCGACGCGACGCGACGTCCATCGGATGCGTGGCAATTTTCGTTTGGAATTCCATCGGAATGGAATTCGACGAGGCCGGCAGCCCCCTTAACTTTTCTCTATCCATTTCATCCAGGTCCATCTCACGCCAGATTCCTCGCCGGAGCTGACGAAGAAATCGTGGTTCGGTAGTCTTATGACCACGGAGAAGGACGAAACTTTTACCGTTCTCGTTAAGGGAAAACCATTGGCCAGCGTGAAAGCCGATTTGATACACGCCTTTTTATCGGTAAGCCAATATTTATTCGGCTAGGACTTGTTTCCTTTTTATTCATCGATATATTGTATATAAGCGCTTAATGGAAATGTTTATATTCTTCCGATCGATTCGCAGATAGCCGAGCTATCCCACAGCGTCAGTTCGCCGATGTCGTTCAGAGTCGAATACAAGAGGGGTAGCACGGCACCGGCGATGTTTCAGAGGCAGGTTCGATTTCAAGTTGACATCAGTGCCATTTCGAAGCAGCCTAACGAACCACTCTTCGCCATCACTTTTACGTTACTGAGCGGTAAGTTTGACTTTATGTTAGGTTATATCAGTTTTTTTTCTTTCTGACGGACGAATGATACGGTTGAGCATAATGGTAATTATATTTAAATAACGGGACATCTTAGAGATTGTAATGATTTTTTAATACGTTGTAAGGATCATGGTTTCGAACTACTGTTCTTGATACAAAAAATCGTCGCTCGACTTTACTTTCCGAGATATTCCAAATTAACACGTTGAATGCCCTATCGATTTTACCTAAACTCGAATAGCTTCTAATTTTATTTATAATATTTTTCAAAATGAAGATACGGAGAAAATTCATTGTCACATCTTTCATATTGAACCTTACACTTCTAGCACTGTTAATTGAGGAAAAGTGGTCTAACTGCCTTAAAGTAAATATTTAGAAAATTAATGTTTTGCATCTTAATTAATTAATTAAAAAATCACAGTAATATTTTTTTAAAGATTTTCATATATTTCTAATAAGCCTGTATTAAAATTTCACATGATAACCATTTGCAATGATTACGCCCATTTAATTGGATTAAAATTAAAAAATTAAATTAACCACTTTTCCTCTGAGCAGCTCAATTATATTTTCGTAGATAACAATAACAATGAAACAATCCGCAGATGGCAACGTAACATATAATCGCGACATACTTATAATTCACACAGCAATTACTATATCCAATAGTACGACAAAAAAAAAACCGAAACGTACAAAGCTCTTTCGAAGTCAGATCGTAGACACCATAGAACCGACAGAAAGCTAGAAAGCGAGCTAGAGAGTAGCATAGAGGTGGTTTGGCGTTTGGCATTTGGCAGCCATCCAAGCGCAACTAGATCGATGTTACCTTGGCACGTACGCCTTCTACATACCGCGTTAAATCTTATCTACGTATATTTTACGGGCCGAAGACCACCGACGCTCGCTTCCTCGCTCTCTAGCCAGTTCATTCGGCAGTTTCTTCGCACGTTTCCGGTGTAACCGTTCCCCTAATTTGAAAATGACGTCGAAACGCGAGGAAAATCCCAAAACCGAAAGGAGGCCATCGTTTCTTCAACATTCCGTAAAACGTGCTTCCCACGACTGTTCGCAGGAAACATTCGAAGATTCAGGAGGGTCTGCGAACACATCCAATCGCAAGTCTGCTCCAGAAACGTCGGTCTGAATTTGAGCGGACAAACGAGAGCCGCCCCGCCGAGTCCGAGGGCATCACGAAAGTTCGCGACAGAAATGAGCGAAAGTTCAAGCTGTGGAAGCGACACGAGCGAAAGGCTCTTCCTCAGTCCTCATCCAGCTACCAGACAGGTAGTCTGTTTCAACAAGGTAGTGCACCATATCACCATCATCCTTGTCATATTTCGTTCGTTTTCTCTTTCTTCGCGTTGTTAGCCACGATCGAAGAAAAAAAGAAAAAAAATAACAACAAACTCGAGAATCTCGTTTATAGTCCGTTAAATAACAATCTTACATGCATATAACTATCTATAAGAGCGATGTAGTATAGAAAGAAAAGAGTAAGGTTCTTGAGTGTCGCTTTCAACCACCCACAGAGTCGTCTCTTCTCAGTAATAACGATTTTCGATTTTAGTACCGGATAAAAAGCGAGCCGAAAACAATGAAAACTAAAGCCCGAAGAGTGGTCTCGATGTGCGCTCGATTCACGTAAAATCTTTTATCTCGTTTTCTCGTTATAAACAACAATAACAATAAGGAGTCTCATCGTTTCCCACGTTAGTCGCTTTCACGCTCGATACCATCACGTAGTGTTACTCGACTCTTCGTTAGAGAGAACCATCATCACTTAACGCCATTGTAGCGGACACATTCATTAGACACCCTCCCCCCTCCCCCCCTGAACCCTGACTAGTCGTAGTTTTAACGAATTAAATAATTTCATCGTTAGCCATAGACGATAAGGTACGAGCAAAAAAAAACGAATTAACGATATTTCTTTTTTCTCTTATCCCTCGTCGTTCAGATCGACTCGGACATGGAATCGGACACGTCAGTGTTCGACGTGAAGTCGCCGACGCGCGAGAACGGTAGAAGGAGCTCGACGTCGACGAACAACAACAATCCCTTACCCGGTGACTCGACCCCGACGCCGGGAAGTCCACCGAAAGCGGTACGCAGTAATTCCGAGAGTCAGAACACCCCGGAGAAGAAGTGCGTCACGACGATGAGCGGCAACAACATAGCGTGATACTACCAGAACTTCCGTTTCGAATTCCGATCGAGCCTGAAGAATTTCTGGGACAGCGCTCAAAGGTTTTGGTGAGACGGGAGGAAGGCGAGCGTCGTCCTTTTTTCGAGATCGGCTGGAGCATCGAGTTGAGAATCATCTCTCGGGAGAAAAATGGAAGAGAAGAAGAGGGGAGGGGAGATTCGAGAGGATCGGAAACTCGTCGGATGATTTACGCGACTCGCCGATAATGGAGCGAAACGGATTTTCGGAGGAAGCTCGATCGTTTCGAACGTTTTCGGGTAAATTTTAGAAAGAAGGGAGTGGAACAAAATTACCGCGGGGAGGAAGAGATTCGACGAAGAATAGAGAAGAGATCGAAGAGATCGAAGAGAAGAGAAGAGATCCAAGAGATGGAAGAGATCGAAGAGATCGAAGAGATCCAAGAGATCGAAGAGATCGAAGAGATCGAAGAGATCGAAGAGATCGAAGAGATCGAAGAGATCGAAAAGATCGAAGAGATCGAAAAGATCGAAGAGACCGCGAAGAAGCGCAAAATCGTCGCAACGATGACGGATCTTTGTTTTTTCAGAATATCTAGCCTCCGTTCGCAACCATAAGAAAAAAAAAGCGATATCACGTATGTCGTTATACGAAAGCCGAAAGCTCACTGCCACTGCGAGCCATCGAGTTTGCGGGCAATCGTCGTCGCTCGAATCGATCTCGAAGCGATCGAATCCGTTATCCGAATTTCCGACACAGGACGTCGACTCGTCGACGCGCGTGCGTGTATGTATGTGTACGTTAGTATCTCGTTGAGCTGCGAGGAGTAAAGTGTCGTCGCGATCGAGTAGCTACGCTCGCTACTTTTCCTACTAACGCGAGAAACGCGAAGAGCACGCTCTCCGCTCTTAAAATTTCACTATCGCTGAGAATACGATCGCCGAAATTCCTTTCCTTTTTTTTCCCCCCCGAAAAGAGATACGTAAATCAAACGACGTGTTTACGAGAGAAACGGATGAAAACTCAACGAGGCTTCTATTTTACTCCTCGTAACGCGAATGAGCCTGGTACGAACGAGAGAAAGCAATTATTCACGAGCCGACGGTAAAAGTCACGAAAGCTATGCCCCTGGCGCGCGCGCGCGCCCACCGCCGAGGCACGCGAAAGATTTTTGTCGAGGAACAAAAAGAGGCGAGAGATTTATTTTTTTCACGCACGAGAGAATAACATTTCAAAAGACTAATATATTACATACATACGTAGTTTACACATTTAAGCGACTTTCAAAGCATCGCGACGCATGCTACGGCTTCTCGTCTGCTTCTCACGGGAAAAGGCAAAAAAAGAGAAAACAAAAGGGGGTAGATATCGGGAAGAGGGAAGCAAAAAAAGCGTAGCGAACGAAGAAACGAAGAAAAGCGGAAGGGAAGGAACGTAACGAGCATGAGTTTTGGGCGAGGGGGTAGCGTCTAATAATATTTCTATACGTAGCGTATGGATAAGCGATAAGGAGAAATATTATTATCATTACTAATACACACTTTTCTCAACACAGACATATCTCGAGATTGTCCCGGCTTCTTAGTGGAACGATTTAAACGGGGGC
>JAIFRP010000030.1:11905648-11918066 GCA_032403825.1 Odynerus spinipes
GGGGGGGGGGGATAAAAATCATTCAAGCGATGTATAATTTAGCAACAAATTATAATAACTTTCGTAATACTTGATACATTTTGTTATTACTACGGAATAACACACTATCTATTTGTAGGTTAAGTCTGGAGCAAGATTAAAGATGCTCATGTGAGATGTTACACGTTGCGCAGTAGTGTCACGGACCAGGATATAAAAGACGAAATGGAAAGAGATGTTACACGTTAACAATTAAGATATTATTGAATCTTATTAGTATTGAAGAAAGGAGACTATAAATATTTATTCTTTATTGTAAGCTTACTTTGGATATTAATCATTTGTTATATAGATAAGTTTCTCGTATAAATGAACCTCAACTGAGAGTAATTCTTATAACATCAAATGTAGGAAGACACTGGTTCAACAAAGTATATTACATTCAATGTATTATTTTTTACAGAACACCTTTAATATCATTAATAAATATGGCATTACTAGTAATAGCTTTCAAACTTCTATGTATATTTATTACATTGCCAATTTTGTTAATTTATTGGAGAAAAATGTACGCGAAAGAACGTGCAAAAAGGAAACATAAGGGAACTGTCGTTGCATTTTTCCATCCATATTGTAATGCAGGTGGTGGTGGTGAAAGAGTACTTTGGGCAGCTATTAAAGCTCTGCAAACTAAGTATGTTAACAAATTTAGCGACAGTATATTTGGCAAATGTTTATTCTTTTTTTTTTATAAATTTTCTTTCTAGGTATCCACATGTGCATATAGCCATTTATACTGGAGATTTAGATGCAGATCCTGAACAGATTTTGAATAGGTCACAAAAATCATTTAATATAAAAATTAAACCAAATATCGAATTCATTTATCTTCATAAACGTAAATGGGTAGAAGCTCGTATGTACCCTTATTTTACACTCTTGGGCCAAAGTTTAGGATCTGTATGGTTGGGTATTGAAGCATTAAATAATTTAGTACCAGGTGAGATTATAATGTAATGAACAATGAAATTAAAATGGTTTTTTTAGAATAATGTAACATTTTATTTTTTATCTTAGATATTTATATTGATACAATGGGCTATGCATTTACGTATCCATTATTTAAATATGTAGGAGGTTGTAGAGTTGGATCGTACACTCATTATCCTACAATCTCAACTGATATGTTAAAACACGTATACAGACGCATTTTATCGCATAATAATCGTCGTATAATTGCAAGAAATCCATTTTTATCAGCTGCAAAAATTGCATATTACAGATTGTTTGCATTGGTAATTATTTATAGTAATCTATGCATAATTATGTCTTATAATGTTATTAAAGTTATAACGTTGTAATTATAAATACAGCTATATGGACTTGTTGGTAGAACAGCCGAAACTGTAATGGTAAATTCTTCTTGGACGGAAGAACACATTAATACAATTTGGAAATGTCCTTTACGCACTCATAGAATCTATCCACCAACCGATGTGGAACATTTAACATCTCTTCCACTTTTTGATGATACCAAAGAGGATGGTCAAATTAGAATTGTATCTATTGCGCAATTTAGGCCAGAAAAAAATCATCCACTGATGTTGAGAACAATGTATGAATTGAGATCAATAGTCAAAGAGGAAGTATGGGATAAGGTAATCGTAATATTTTCGTAGAAATTAGATCAATGATTTCTTTATATATAAACTCGTAATTATACTTTTAGATATGTTTAGTATTCATTGGATCTTGCAGAGATGCGGAAGATGAAGTACGTGTAAAAGATATGCAAGATTTATCTAAACATTTTGCTTTGGATGAAAATGTTGAATTTAAATTAAATATACCTTATTCGGAACTTGTATTGGAACTACAAAAAGCATCTATTGGTTTGCATGCAATGTGGAATGAACATTTTGGTATCAGTATAGTAGAATGCATGGCTGCAGGATTAATTATGGTAGCTCATGCTTCTGGTGGACCAAGGTGTAGAAATTGTTTTAATATAAAGAAATATTCCTTTTCTTAAAACTATTTTTTTTACTGAAAATAATTTATTGCAGAGCCGACATAATAGAAACACAACCGGGTAGTCAAACTGGCTTTTTAGCGGAAGAAGCAGAAGAATACGCGAAGATAATAGCACATGTCATAAATATGCATCCAGAGGATAGAAAGACCATTAGATTGGCTGCAAGGTATTGTAGCTAATAATTTAGAATTTAGAATTTTTGTGAATTGTTAGACTGCAATTAAACGTAATTTTTTTTAGAGCATCTGTCAGTCGATTTTCTGGTGAATTATTTGAGAAGGAATTTTTACGAGCTGTGGAACCATTTTTTAGACAAAAACAGGAATAATGTTAAGGATTTATACTTTTTTGTATATATCATAAAAGACATCATTTCAGCGTTGCCAATTAATTTTGCAAAATTGATTTATTACACAAAATAACAAATGTGTACAACAACAGTTATATATGAATATATGGGCATACAGAAGTAAAAGTAAAAAGAGGACATTTAAATAGACTACAAAATATTGCGATGTATTTGTAAAAATAATTTAATTCTTATAAATAAACAAAATCCAATTAACTATAAATTTATTTTAAATATTATACACGAACTATTGTTGCGTGTAATACATATTTTATCATTCTACGAAATTACTATTAATCAATCCACATCCTTCACATTCTAAAATATATGAAGGTGAATCTCCTACACTTCCACTTTCTAATAAATTAAAATGAAGTCCGCGATTGCCTAACATTATTTCTGCAACTTGGATGGCAGTCTCTGTATGACAAGTAAGCTTCTTACTTCCTACTCTAACCCTTGAAACTCCTTTTGCTAATGCCATGAAAATTATTATCTAAATGAACAAATATTATTTAATAGTATATATTTCTATAAAATCTAAAAAGTATAAGAATAATAAATTTATGTAATTAAATTATTATGAACATCTTACTTGATCCTGAGTATGCTCATCTATGCACGAACCAGCTAAAAAAGGTTCCAAAATTTGATTAGCTGCAATTACACCCGGAGGAGGTTCATCCTGGCGTGCTGGACCCAAACCAGAACCACCAAATACACATCCTGTTGTCGTTGTACAAACTATGCTAGTACGTTAAGTGAAAAATTATGATAAAGATTGTTTTCTGGCACAAAACTTTATATAAATGTTAAAACTTACTTGATACCAGATCCATTTCCAACAGCTATTCCTCTATCTTCTCTATAAGATTCAATATTAATAGGAGGGACACGGATATTGTTTCTTGTTAATTCATCAGTTAAGAGAGCTTTAGCATCATTAGACATTTTATATGCTTCCTACAATGTGAAGAAGATATTAATACAAATACAATCATTATTAACATACTTCTAACCAATTTCGACATACATTTGTGTGTACACATCCAGCTACATAAGCCCAGCCTGATATTCCATGAGGTATTCCAAGATCAGTTATATCAACTGCATTCAGATTTTTTACCGGTGTTACACGTAAATGCACTTCACCTCCTCCTTTTGGATAATAACCCCTCCATTCGTCATTAATTTAAAATTAGGTACATTTGATATTTTATATGAAAGAAATTAATAAAATGATCAATACCTTTTTAAAACAACAAAGTCAAAATCTGCTCCAAATTTATTCAATATAGGTCTCATCACTTCTGTAAGATATTCTATGTGAGGTCCCATAGGAACATTTGTACCTCCTTTAAGAATAAGCGTAACAGGTTCTTTCTGTGGTATAAAGAGAGCACATGGCAATGCAACTTGAGCCAATAAGCATATACAACCAGCTGTCTGTGTGTCAGCTTGAAATTCATGTTTAGGTCTATTTAAAGGACCAGGATGGAATTCTAAATGTGTAGATCCTACATAGCCTCCTGAAACTTTTGCGTTACACATGTCTCTTACCAATTCCACTCCTACAAAATTAAAAAAATTAAAATATTATTAAGCAAATATATAAAGGTCTTACATGTTTCTTTTTATAAGAGATACACCTATATACCTTTTAAATGTTGTGCTGCTAAACCAGGTTTAGGTCGACCTGCTCGTATGTTATTAATCTCTATAGGAATCCCATAAAGTGCGCTTAAAGACAAAGCTATTCTTAAAACTTGACCACCCTGTAGGACACGTGAATGGTTTATATCTTTTTCAATAATTTTATCAAATTTAAGAAAGTTAGATAAAAACTTACACCCTCTCCTAAACTTCCATCGATCTTGACCACAGACGACATGGTACAAAAAGATCTAAGCATACATGTAGGAGAGACAATTAAAGGAATCAATGTAGTATCCTGAAGACGCCGGTTGAATGCGTATTTTCGGCGCACTAACGATTATCTCAGACGAGTGAATTTCTCTGTAAGAATGTAGACGATCGGTAGAGGGGGAATTTATCTATCTATAGCCTGCTATAGAGCCAATTTTTCTTCTCTAAATATTGTCTGAAACTGCCGTCTTAGTAGTAACCTACGTACCTCCAGCAATGCTCGTGTCCTCTGTATACACTCCTACACGTATGTGTACGGATATGATGTAAAATATAATCGGAAAATATTTTGACGTATAGAATATAAAACTGACGATCTTACGTATAGATATCGACTGTGTTTATATATCTATCTATTTTATAATTTGAAACAAAAAGAAACAAAACTTTGTTCGAAATGATATACATATATATTTTTATTTGTCCATAATTTCTATCATTATACATGTATATTGATATACATATATATGTTACTTACATATTATCACTTAAAACATTTACTAACATTAGAAACATAAATGTATCGTTTAAATTAAATTAAAAGTGTTATATTTCGTAGGCGAGCTAAATATTCGCAAAATAAAAACGCGGTTCTGCGCCTGCGCATTCTCGTCGCCATTTTCTCAATGAATTTCGCGCCTAAAATTTACTGGTTGCCGGGATCGCAATTATTTTTAAATTTTTATTTGACTTATAATCATTATTTTGTAACATGAACTAAAAGAGGTAAAAATAGATATTGTATCATTTGTGTTTAGCAATTTATTTATTCAGATTTCTTTTTATTTGGTGACAATTTTATAATGCGAAAATATGTTTTAACATGTAATATATTTAATGCATCCTGTACACTTTAAGATCGAAGAAAACTTCTAGAAAAATTTCAGTGTTATAACAACTGAAAGATTCGTGATACTATCGAAGATTTACGTATGTTAATTCGATGTTCTTTTTCATATCACATACTAACTACATAAAGATGACTACGTGTTTTAATACAGTTTTCATGCATCTGATCATACACTATTTTATTTGGTTGATAATAATAATAAAATAATTTACGTAGCTATATTTATTGTAATGCTCGGTAGATAAATGCAATAAGCTGACTAGTAAATCTTATAGATCACAGGTAGGAAGGGAGTGTTGCATCTGCAGCACCTATGTACATTTGTAGATTAAATGTTTTCATGTAATTTCCTATTGCTTTTAAAGTCATATGCATTATGATACAGTTGAAAATTATTTTATTAATAAAATTGACCAAATTGACATGTAAAATTGTATTAAATAATAATATTGCGTGTGTTTAATAAATGAAATTAAGATAGACATGTTAATATAATAAAATATAAATAACATAATACATAAAAGATAATTAACATCATTTCATATTATAGTTAATATTATAAGAATAAGATAAAATCATAATCACAAATACATTGTAACATAATTTTACAGAAATTGTTTTAGAACACTCAGGTATTTACCTTATTAAGTACACAATAACATCTAATAAGTTAAGTACAAAGATATTAGTCTCGTTAAAAATTAGTAATATAAATAAAAAATAAAAGGGTCACTATATGCTTTAATAATTGATAGTAATTAATAATAAACTTCATTGAAAATATGAATATACTGAACCTACGTAAATTTAATAGGAAAGGCAGTTTGGAGTAGATATTTTGTTCATAATTTGTTAATTGTCATGATACTTATTTTGTAAAACTTGGTAACCTATCAAAGCATGTTACATTGTGACAAAAAAGATTTTTATCCATAAAATGAATAATACAATTTTGTGCATTATATATAATAAAGAAAACTTATTTTTATAAAATAATATAGTATATAACACACCATTGTTTGTAATAGCAATTTGAAAAGCCCATCCTACAGTTTTATTTTGTAAGTTGAAAACAACATACAAACGATATGCATATATATCCTTTACAAAATGTATCATGTCACTATTGATAAAGATGTGGGTATGATCAGAAGTACTTAGTAAAATTTTAATATTACATTATTAAATATTCTCACATTTAGATACATGTAAATGTTTAGTAATTAAGTTTGTTTCAACTATGCAAGCAAGATAAGTATATCATTTTTGCATTCAATGGAAATTTTGTAATGTTTTTAATTTTTATAACTAATATAAACATTTCCGTGTATTTTTCACCTATAATTACAACTGATTCGTTTGTAATCTAAGATATTCATCATATATTTCGTATTCTTACAAACTTCTGATGAGTAACCTTATTCGTTGTGAAATAAAATTGCAATACCCTTTTATATATTCAAAAAATATTATTAGGCTTATGGTAAATTATTCTCTTATATTTTCCTTTTTCTTTGCAGCAATATTGCAATTTTGTTATATTAGGCAGTAACAGTATACATGATAATATTTGCATCTTTTAAGGAATAATGTAAAGTTTTTATTCTGAATTATACTAGCTTGAGAATTTTTCAATATCACTATGTACCATGTATAGTGACTGATTAATATTGATTATGCTATGGGTGCTGTATTTTTTTATGATACATAATATGTACCTATATCACAGTAAGCAAATTGAAATGGTTATCATTGTGAGTAACATTTAGCACATTATCTATGTCTTATTAATATTGAGTAAGATATACTTTGCAAGCATTGGGTGAAAAAATATTTTTTCTGGAAGAAAAAGCGGCAAATCCTCAAAATATCGACGGAATTACGTGGATGGAAATATTGCTCTACATTCAATAAGCTGAACTACGCCACCATTGTAATCCATTTCGACAAATGGCTACAATGTTTATCTTTAATACATAACTTTGCTTATAGCATTGGCAAACACACCATACAAATATTAAATATCTAGCCTTATCTTATACAAATTAATATCTTATCAGCACACGTATTATAGCCTTTTTATGCACTGCGTGTTATGCAAATATCTTATTAAGACATTAATTTTTTTTGTACATATTGCACACTAATAATGCTTTCAGTAGAAAAAAATACTAAACTAATTGCCGATAACTTGCATTATGTAATTTTTATGATATATTATTTGTTCTCTTTTTGAATATATTAAAATAGTTATTATGACGTTTAACTAAAATTATTTCTAAGTGTAATAAATAAATAAATAAATAAAAGTTGTGTATTATAAAACTTCTTTTCTTTGACGGTAATAAACATACCTTTTGCAGAGACTAATTGCAAAAGGCATGGATGATAATGAATAATATATTTTTAAAATCAATTATGAAAACAAATAATAAACATAGGAACATCTTGGATGTAAATGTAAATGTATCATATCGATCATAAGTAGTATGAATTACTGTTATATCGTTATTTAAGCGAAATTATCCACACCATATTTATTATTTGTGCTAAATAATTGATAATTTTTCTCATAATGTCAATAAATAAACATCTGCAAAATATTTACAGTAAATGATATAAAAATCAAGTATTTTACGACGTTATACTCGAATTGATTGACAAAATTTAATCACTCATTAAATAAATCAAGAATAATGGAATACAATTTTTGCACAAACTACCATTTTTATTTTGCAATTTTTACGTGTCTTTGGCCTTTTAAGTAGTTGTATCTAGTTATACTTTTTCATTGTACCTCTTCATATTTTATTGTATGATTAGAGCCAAGTAACGAATACATTATTCAAAACTAGCTTGAATAATGTTGCTTCCATTTTACTCTAAATTGTAAATATTTAGACAGTCAATAAAATGACTAAATTCAGAAGAAGGTTGCTCAAAACTATTGGACTTATGCTATTGATAAATTTTTCTATTTAGTAGAACTGTTAAATATTAAAGCGCTTTTTAAGCGTATCCAAAATATTTATCTCGTAATTACACTCTTTGTGACTGTGTGAGAGAGAGAATCACTCATACTCTAATGAATGATTGTCTGCTCAAACCAGAATATTCTATAATCTTAATGTTATTAATAAAGAACGGGTACCTCATACATAAAGTCATGGTAAATAGCTATGTTCTTGGAGCTTTTGTAGGCCTAGTAGAAGATTGTATGCATTTGCATTGTTCGGTTGTAGCGGCATTGGAATGCACTCGTGAAGTTATATGCGGTAACGAGCCTAAAAGATTAGGTCCACGCAAGCTGCCAGCGAAGCCGCTTCTACCCAAAAAACTATGTGCACATTTGTACAATTGGGTTTGCAAAATTAATACATCATCGAGATCTTGTTCGCTGTATCACAAATATAGAAATTTTATAGTAATGTCTTAAATGCGATAGATTTTTTTAGATATAAATAAATACTTACCGTGCTGCAGCCAGGAACTTTTGAAAAAGTCTGTTGGGAACAGTACATGGACGATCGACCGTATCCGCATAAAGTTCTGTTTCTCTATTATATAAATGTAAGAAGTCCGATAATTGCTTAGCAGTTATAGCTGCTCTATCTTTATCGCTCAGTTTACTGCTTGGTAACTATTAGAAGAAAAATTCCATTAACACTATTTTTAACATTTATATTAACTTTTATTGTTAATATTGCAGAAAATATTATTTTTTATTAATAATTAAGAAATTACAAATTTCTACTTACTGTAAATAAAAAAGGAGTTCTTAAATTAGATGAAGATTGTTGAAGAAACTTCATAACAAGATCGCAGCATGCTGTATCGGCATTCGATTGCGATATTTTACGAAGTATATGTCCTAAATACAAGCCAAAGGCTTTCCTTGCTTCGCCAGTGCTAAAAGTTTTTTCATATACATGGTAGTTAAAAATTAACATAATTCAAAATATTTTTTTGCATTGTGAAGTACACACCTCAATGTGTTTCCTTCTTGCATTGAGTTCATAACTAAATTTTTGTATTTATGAGTATCTACATCCATATTCTCTTTACTATCTCCACGATCTAAACTTTGTTTGTGACCTTTTACTAGAGCTCTTTCATATCTTTCGTATCTACAACAATATTGGGCTTTGTTTAAATCATACTTACATTTAATAAAATAATTTAAAAACAAAAATATACCTAGACAATCTATCCAATGTAACTTCTGGAATAACAAAACCAGTATTTCGGCTAGCTGCAGGGAACAGTTGTTCGTGTAACATTAAATTGTGGTTTGTGGTAACTGACTGTGGAATTCTTCCAGGCCCTAATGGATCAGAAACTATTGGTATACCAGTTGTTGGATCTGGAAAAAGGTAATAAATTTGTATATATTTGTGGAAATATGTTTGTAGCAAAAAAAAACTTAAAACATGAAAATATATACCTAAATATTGAGAATACATTTCCCACGACTTTGGACTAGGAAATATGCGGACAAATCCTCCTCTTCTTTCAAATTGCGCTTTTGCAGATGCTACTATGCGCTGTTGCTCAGAACTTAATACTCCTTTCATTATATTACTTTTCCCAACGTTCTTCTTTTTATGAGCTAACGTTTCTGCAGATTGTACTCTTCGACACTGGAAAAAGAAGAGTGAGTGAATATATAGTAAAAAAATTAGTAGAAACTTATTTTACTATTGCATACACTTACACCAGCCATTCTTTTAGTGGGATTAGCCAAAGAACGGTTTAGGTGCATACTTTGAGGCCGTAACATTGGATCAACAGCAGGAATGCCAACAAGGGTAAGTAAATCAGCTATTAATGCCGATTTTAATCTGACATCCAGTGGAGAATCACACCCCAATGACGGAGTCAGATTTACTTCCAGCAGCCAAGGTTTCAAAGTATCATCAATCAGAATGTCAAAACCAAACAATTCTATGAGGCAAAAAGGATTTCTATATCTATATTATGTATAATTATCAAATTTTAATTTTTTAGTTATGGTTTTTGGATAAATAAATGAATTACACATCAAGCAAGTATAAAAATAGAGAATTAAATATGATGTGCAAAATTGGAAATGCCAAAGGGATAAACAGTGTAAAAATGCAATCATTATGTACAGATCGTAATATTACCAAAACAACTTTCTGGATGTTTTACGAATTGTTTAACACCACTAACAATTCCAGAAGCAGTAGCCAAAATAGATTTTATTATTATGTCTTCTATGCGCTGCATAAGAAATTCTGTATCTTGACCTATAGAACGCAAGTGTCTTAACAACGCGGACAAGGTCCACTTGTGCCCGACGTCTTCTGCATCTGGATCTTCGTTTCTATATTTAAAAAAAAAATGAAGCGAATGTTACTTCATGCATTTAATTTAATATACTTATATACTAAAAAAAATTCTAAGCAACTTACTTGACATAATCTACATGGAATTTATTAATGCTGTAGTTACATAAATGCATACAAGGATTCCAAATGTATTGATTACCACCGTCGTATTTAACAGTCGCAAATCTTACTAATCCTTCTTCATATAAATATATCAGTAATGGATCATAATTGGTTACGGCAACGTATAGCCGTAAATCACATTTGTGTCCGTCCACTAAGAGTGGATTATTTATGTATTGTGCAACTATCACAGATTCATCTGTAAGGATTTTCTCAGGCTGCCACATAAATATTAAAAAATCATGAGTAATCGTTAAACAGATAATTGTAAATATATATTAAGAGAAAAGAACAACAATTTGGTCACCCAAGGTCAAAGTTAAGCGATAGCTATACAGAAACCTATCCCTTACACCTCTACATAAGATCATACCTAAAAATTGTTATGCTCACACTATTAACAATATAAATTCCACGACCACGAGAACTGGCTTTGGGTTTGACGATCCAGGGTCCTCGGTATCTAAAATGCGCCGTAAGTAACTCCTTCGATTCGCTAGGTAAAAGAAAGGTTTGTGGTATAAAATCCAAGTTTCGCAGCCCTTTACATTTTTGCATAGCCGCGATGTTCTTATACAATCGATCTTTCCGCGTGATTTCGTAGGATCTGCAAATTTATGAATTTACTTACAAATTTATTTCATACAAATCTTATTATTATTTTTTCTTGATTATACCTTGGAAAATGATTAACTTTTTGATAAGGCTGCAAATTACGAAGAATGTCTGGCTTTGGATGATTACCCATCCACAATATGTTAAAATCTACTTCATTCATGGGTACCTGTAAAATAAAGATACGTAACATTTAAACGTATTTCCGTGTTTTATTAACATTCGTACACAATAAAATTAAAAGCCGGAAATAAATCATGAAAATAATAAATCATGAATAAGTTCAAGAAAACATGGAAGTGTTTTCTATCGCGTGTGTCTTTAATATTCGTCTTGCATTCAGGTATGTATACTGGTGCCTTAGTCGACCTTGCGGTCGGTTTTCGTAAGAATAACGTGTCCACGCTGACAGATTGCTAATAGCTTGTATGATTAAACATTTACGCTGTAAGTGTAAAATAATGTTTCCGATCATTTATTTCAAAGTTTTGCTATTCGGACAAAGAACCACAAATTGGAAAAGACTCGGAATAATAATTAAAAGAATTTAATAATAAGAAGGTAAATATTAAACTAATTGTTTAAAATAAATATACATATTTTTTAAATAAATTTATTTTTATATTTACGTTCAAAATTATAAATTACAGGCAATCATGATATATACATATTCGTGTTGATGTAGAATCATTTTGTCATATATCAATTTTGAATTTATATTGTTAATTTATTATTACAATACAAGAGATTAAGAACCATAATTTACATTTGAGTTAAGGGATGATAACCCGTTGAAGAAGAAATATAAGGAAAATAGTAACACAAGCCTCCATAGCTCAGGGGTTAGAGCACTGGTCTTGTAAACCAGGGGTCGAGAGTTCAAATCTCTCTGGGGGCAATTTTTCTATTCCTATGAATTCAGGAACTAGCTTGCATTATATGTGCAGTGTAATTTTTTTTTTTTCAATATCCAAATTTAAAACATTATACTCGATTGCAATATTACTAGAATTTGTTTAAAAAAAATGGAAAAATAACTACTTAATAAATATAATATTCAACGAGAGAAGCTTTTCTCTCTCGTGCTCTTATAACGATACATACGAGTGATACTATCTTGTCGCAGAGAAAAACTTTTTTTTATACAAATTATATTCATAACTGAAACATATGTAAAAAAAAAAAAAGAA
>JAIFRP010000030.1:11918110-11936094 GCA_032403825.1 Odynerus spinipes
CAAACTTAATAAATTCTCGATAATTAAATACATCGAGTGTACGGCATGTAACATAATTTCTAATCGTAATTACATAATTGATCGCACACATTACGCGTAGAGAGATAGTTAACTCTAATTAAGGCGTCTCGCGCATTCGTACGAGGTGACCCAAATCCAATAAATAATGCGACGTGAAATCGCTCACGTGATTTCGAACGAGCGTAGATCACGTCAATTGACATAAATGAAGATCGACCCGATCGTAATTCGATGCGTTCTCCGGAGCGACAAGAAACTTTTTATCCTTACGTCGATTCTCATGCTACTGCAATTTTACCGTCAAACGTGGCACGTTAATTCGTCAAAAAATGTAATTTTAATTATTATTATAATTCGATCATAGATTTCGTAGTTACTAACAAAACGATCGTGTCTTATCTTACAATTGAGCCGTTTATTTTGAAAGTGACCCAAGTCCATTTTTCTAATTTTTTTTATTGTTGTTTATGATAGTTGACGTCAAATTGTACATGCTACTAAAATCAACAAAAAATAATTGAAAAATGAACTTAGGCAGCTTTCTGTCTAACATCGTAATTATTAATAACGATCCTACTCGTATAAGGTAAAAAGGAACAGGAGCATAGACCGAACGGTAAGTAATTTCTTACGGAACGAAGGCTACGTGACCGCTGACACGACGAGCCCATTGACTTTTCATTTAACGATACAGGACCTCCGTTCCATGGCGATATAATCGATTTGCGTCACGGGGACGCATAATTGAATCAGGAAACAGAATCGTTAAGCGATGGAAGTTCTATGGCTTGCTAATAATTTCCATTGTTTCTCTCGAGTTTATCGAAAACACGATAGTAAAGTTACTTTTAGCGGGTACGCTCGACTAACACGGAATATAAAATATGGACCACCTGTACACGTATACTACTTGCATATGTATATACGTACATATGTATGTAGATATATACAGGGAAGTCCAACAGCGTATGGAAAAGATATCGTCAATGTCAATTTAATAAAATAATTCCACTAAATTACTAATGTGCTTCAACTTTTTTTTTATTATCTATTTCTTCAGCTCGAATGACAATGTATGTTTGGATATTAGCAAAAATAAAATAAAATGAAATGCAATGCGTAGAAATTTGATAGTAAAACTTAGTAATAAAAGAAATTTTAATAAAAATTGGTAATAAAAGAAATTTGTTCAATAAAACTTGAATTTCACAGAAAAGATCGTGATAATGCGGTGTCAGTTTCGTTAAAATAAATTTTTCTCTAATTTTCATAACTTCAAAGATATTTAAGATGGTAATAGTTATTGCTTCCCCGTCGTCCGCATAATTTCAACGGCATAAAAATTCTCTCGTTAACGCGGTTAGGTGGAATTCGTCCTTAAGTAAAACCACACGGAACTAATTTACGCGCTTAGACTAGAGGTAGGCGATGAAACGTCAAGGTAGAAAGAGAGAAAGAGAGAAAGAAAAAGAACGAAGGAAGCGAGAGAGAGAGAGAGAGAGAGAGAGAAAGAGAGAGAGACTGTCATAAAAATGCTCGTTTTCGCAGATACGCCGGTCATAAAAGGGAGACGGCGTTTATCAAAGCCGTTGACCAAGGACTGGTTTTCGTCCGAAGGACGAAGCCCGACCAACCTCCACGATTCGATGTGTCGCCGATGCTCGCTAAAAGATACCTACATATATATCGGAAGGAGTTGTCGCCTCAGGCGTTGGGGCAATGCGGAAATTAAAGTGGAAGCGGACCGATGATGGAAGTCATCAGGGACGATCTGCGCGTTCCTTCGCGGTGCACTTCTTCGAATATTCGAACGAGATAATCATCTTACTCTTGTAACGTACTTTTTACCGCCATTACGGACAATTTCTAAGATGGCGACTGTTTCTTACGATTTTCTTTCGAACGATAAAACATTCGTTTCGTAATCTTTTAGATACTTTTTTTAAATGCAACGTTTACGAATAATTTAAACGTTTATCAATTAATAATAATAATAATAATAATAATAATATTTCCAAACGCGTTAAGAAACATTGGTGAATATATCCTATATAACAAAAAGTATCGTGTCATGACTAGTTCGCAATTTGTTTGAGCAAAAAACAAGATGAGCATACGTTTAAGGATCAGCATGATCTCCGGTTCGATCGATCGATCGATCGTTCGATCGACGACCTTCGCCGGTGTCAAAGCCGGAGCAAGCTATCCCAAGTGCCTATTGTTTCTTCGGTAAAACCGCCAATCTAAAATTCTATCAGTTCGATCCTCGATGGGGGGGGAGTCTGGCCGTGTAGAAGGATGATGATGCCAGGAAGCATGCGTTGGAGAGAGAAACGAAGGAAAGAGACGATGCCAACGACGACGACGACGACGACGACGACGACGACGTCGTTCGTACTCTTACTCGTCTTACAAACGTGAGTCACATATTACATTACCGATCAAGGATAACGAGCGGGATTGCTCGGAAGAGAGACGAAGATAGAGATAGAGAATGAGTGTAAGAGAGACGAAAAGATTGAGAGAGAGAAAGAGAGAGAGAGAGAGAGAGGATAGAACAAATGTTTGTGAGAGAAAGAGAAAAAGAGAGAACAAGGGAACGGAGTCGAGGTCCTGCGATCATTTCCCATCTCTCTTTCTCTCTCTCTTTCTCTTTCCATCTACCTATCTGTCTGGCTCTATTTCTCTCTTTCTCTTTCCCACAAGTAATTTATAGTTCAATCTTCTCACGTTATTTTTATCGTAGCCAATCTATGTTTATCTGTTTACTCGTTCGTCCAGTTTATTAAAATAGCGAAAAAATGGAGAAAAGAAAGAAAGAGAGAGGTGAAGTCAAGCCGATTAGAATTCTCGAAAATAAAGAGAAGAATTCGCCTTTAATCCTGACTGCTTGCGAGCCATTCGCGGTGATTTACGCGCTTTCGAGGACGCAGACGCGAGCATTCGTTCGTTCCCTATTTTTATCTCGTATTTGGCGCACGCTTAAAGGCGCAAATGAGACCGTCGGATATCGTTATTCGATAACGACGCAAAATTCGTCTTTCCTTAGGGTCGTCGTTAACGACTCGGCTTTTGATCTCATTTTGGTGAAGCGCGGTAATGACCAAGATCGAGGTCCAAGAATGATTCATCGAAAAAATGGTATTTGTACAAATTTAATGCTACTGCTAGTATACGCGATTCTATATCTACACTCGTATGTGTGTTAATCGTTTATACTCGACAGTTTAAATCATTCGATTAGAAATAAATTTTGCGACAGGAACCTACTATACCGACAAAAATTTTCCACGAAGAATCTCACCCTGTTTTCGTCCGCGCCAAGAAAACTTCGCATGCATTATGTATGCGTATGCATCTCCTATCATCTTCTCTCTATATTATACATATTCATCTCGTCATAGAGGCAAACTTCGTAGTTGAAGCATGTCGCGGCGGAAAATAAATAAATACATAAACTTCGTCTCCCGTATCCTAAGTCCTTCGGCAATGGGAAAATGATCGGCGTAGAAGTAGTGGCGCCGTAAAATTAGAAGTACTGGCGCGACGTAAAATCGAGCCTCGGGCTTGCGTCGTTCGATGACGAAGAAAATGACGAGTATGACGACGGTGGTGGTAGTGGTGGCGGCGCGACGGTAGCGGCAACTGTGACGACGAGGTCGCGAGCCGAAGAGCAACACGCACGAGACGCACGCAATTTCAACGGTACGGCAGTCTAGCACGAGCTGCCGCTCAGGAGACACCCATAGGGGACTTGCTTGTTTCAAGGTAGGCCGTCCCGCTTCACTCAATGTTTTTTTTTAATATCGTTCCCTCTCTTTCTTTCTATCTGTGTATCTCTCTCTCTCTCTCTCTCTCTCTCTCTTTCTTTCTCTCTCTTTCATCCTTTTAGCTTTACTATGATAATTAAAGATTTGAAAACGACGCTTACTCTCAACTTTTCTCTAACCTCTCGCTTCTCGCTTTTCTCGTGTAAACAAAGTTGCAAAGGATATCGAGAAAATAAAAGGGAAAATAAAATAAAAATAATAAAAAAAAGAGGAACCGCGTTTCAAAGCCACCGACCTCGATAGGGAACGACGACGACGAGAACTAGAAAGTAATGCGAAACACGTCGACGCGAACTGTCCCGATAAAAGGAAAAATAATGAGTGCCGATAAGAAAAAAGACGAAGAAAAACAAAAGAAAAGAAAATAACGCGAAGGGGAAGGAAAATGGTCCAGTGAAAGTTAAACTCGGACTCGCGACGCGACGTCGATTCGATGTTTGTCTTTATGTAACTTACGCATGCACGGGTGCAGCGTACTCGTCCGACGCAGCACGTCGCCTGGGATTTCGAATCGGTCACGTGTTCTTGCGCGCCCGGATTTCTAACTTTGGATATAGAGGATGATCGAGATCGATGAAATTAAAATTTACGTTCCGACGTTGTTCTTTTGTTTGTTTTTTTTTAACAAACTCTTCGAAATTTTTGTTATATCATGTTCAAAATTCAACGTGCTCTTCCACCCNCCCGCCCCCCCCCCACTACTCGTTCGAGTTAATTATATACATAGAAGTATATGCGTACATATGTACGTTAAATTGTGGGTGAATCAGAAGATATACTCTATTCCGTGAAAATTCGCAAAGATAAAGTAACGTATCGCACGACAAACGCGACAACTTTTCCGTTTTAGTTTATGCTCCGTATGTGTACATACATATATACGCTCGTCGGGAATTTATCGCGATGCGCCCACTGTAACCATTTTTATAGTGAACTCGAGCATGCTCTGCACAGTCATTATCTCAAAATTAATGTTACTACATTCGCAACGGTTGCTCTTCCGTGCGTCGCGCTTTTCGCTATCGCGATGATAAACGTAATCGAAGGAAATATCGAACGAACCATTTTGCCGCGTCGCGAGCTTCCGAAGAGACCTCGAAGATCAACGAGCAAAATATGCGCGATACGCCGATTATGCGTGTCGTTCGATCTTCATCGTTCTTGCTTTCTCGAATCTTTTTCTCTCTCTCTCTCTCTCTCTCTCTCACTCTCTCTCTCTCTTATTTTTTATCTTTTGGTTTTGTTTTAGAACCTTATCTATTTCACGTGCGTTATTATTGGTTTTTTGTTTTGTTTTTGTTCTTTTAATTTTAATCTTAATTTCAACTTTAATTAAGTTACAGTCTTAGGCTTAATTACTATTAATCACTATTTGTTGTTACTACTTAACCATCTGTATACATTTTTCATCTTATATTTTTGTCCTAAAGAGCTCCAGCTCAGAAAATAAATAATTTTTCTTCTCTCTCTCTCTCTCTCTCTCTCTCTCTCTCTGCTTCTCTCTCTCACACAACTTATTGTTAGAGTTCGTTTAACCCATCGACCTTCTCCATTGGTCATCGCTGATTTATACGCCTACTTACCATGACCCTTGATTTCCATAAAGGTAGATAATTCCTAATAACGCAGTGACAAAGTAAATAAGATAATAAACGATCGGTAGCATTGCATTCGTCTTCTCGCGAGAGTTACGTTTCCATTTTCCGACAAAACGAAATTAATTCTACTCTGTGTGATATCTCACCCTTATCTCTTTTGCCTCGTGTTGTCTCTCTCTCTCTCTCTCTCTCTCTCTGTCTCTCTCCCTCCATGTTCGAGATATCGATACCGCTATAGGGACGATGAAAGCGCGTATTTTATATACAGATCAAACTTTTTCTTCGGAGCCATTGTACAGGTGGCACCGGTCAACGAGTGAACGCGATGAAAATAGAAAAAAAAAATAAGATGACCGAACACACGTGGTTAAAAGTCGTCCAAGCACGTGTGTTTACATCGAGATAAGTATCTCTCTAGACGATTTTCCTCCTTCTTGGTAACGATCTACATGATCGTTCGAGTTCTCCTTTTTTTCCGTCTTCATTTAAACGACACGCGGATGCGAGGAGAAGCGAAGAAAAGAAAAAAAAGATCGATGATAGGATTTAAAAAAAAAAGGGAAGAGTGATCACAACCTTCAAAGGTGAATATATAAATCGATAGAATCATCGACTCGATTATGTGTCGACGATCGTCGGCAAAAATCCCGCGCTCCTCCATCCTCTTAAATCGCGATCCGATGAATCCATTAATTAGGTTTCACGTCGATTACGCTCGCGTCGTCTCCTTCTTCCATGTATGTATAATAATAATCCAACGGGATTACCGTCTCGCGTTACATCGCATGACGCGTCGATCGTTCCCCCGCAAAAAGTCTTCTGCGCTTTGAAATCGAGCGAGCGCGCTTGAGAGCTCTCGTGAAGCGGGAGAGGGAGCGAGATAGAAGATAGAGATTATACGCGCGGTAACGAAACGAACGTCTTCTGACTCGATAATGAGCGCGATTTTTCCTCGATCGGCTTCGTTTCACGAAGGCGGAACATTACGACCGATTAAAGATGAGATATTAACTTTTACACTCCGGATCTTTCCACTTCGACGAGGAGGGAAACAAAAGAGAGAGAAGGGAGACGAGAGGACGCAACGTTGATTTAAAAATAGAATTTCGCGCGTTTTAAACGAATTGTATAACGTATCGTATGTTTCGCGATTTGAGGTGATTCGGAAAATTATATAAATTATGTAAAGCGTATTCGATTTTTGACCGACCACTCGCGAGCATGCTGCTTTGTAACACGTGAAATTTGAAAAATTTGAATACTCCGTTGTCCACGCGATAAAGAGGAGTCGTCGAAATAGCACGTGGCACGCGAAACCTATTTCGCGGGGACTTTATCGACTCCGTTGTTAGTTAACCGTTGTCTGAGAATTTCGAAGCGGAGAAAAATGAAGTTTGTACTTTTAATAATCGGGCAGTCGCGAGAAACCGGTTCCGTGACGCGCGTTACGCACTCGCCGTCTCTTCGTTCCATAACCCGATTGCATTTTCCACCACATACGATGATCGCCATTAGTCGCGATCTTGCGAACTTTCAGCTCGGACGTGTCTCTTCCTCGTTATCGTCGCGCGAATGTGTGTTCTCCTTTTCGTGCTTCTCTCCGCGCTGTCTCCGCAGAAAGAAGAAAAAAAAGGTGCTTCCCCGGAGCAAAGCTGGCACTTTTATCGATCGCTCGTAGTCAAGTCGCCAAGAAGTAAGAACTCTTTCGAATAGTAGCGAATCGCCAAAAATCCTTGAGAAAAATGGCGCTCCTCGCGTAAGCGATACGGGCTTGAGTTTAAGTATCGTAAATGGGTTAACGAATAACACTTTGGAACGGAGTTAGTCAATCACCCTGTATATCGATTAGGTTCGAAGTATTCATTTCGAATTACGAAGAGACGATAGCGTCCACGTAATCAATTTTGTAATATCGTAGAAAGTAATGCGCGTGGACCATAGATTATATTCTATGCTACGGACACTATACTTCGGTGTGTCGATATACGGGAGGATATATGTATTAATTAAAGGAGGACGGGTTTCAAATCGTTCGATTCGTTCGCGACCATCGTGTTTTTCCGTGTGAGATGTTTACGAAGATTTAAGAGAGAGATGGATAGAAAGATAGCGGATTTATTACATCAGGGGGGCCAAACAGGACCATGGGGATGCCCGGAATACAATATCGGCTTGTGTGTACAAAAATACGATAGCAATATAAGAAGCGAACAAGATAATGTAAAAGAAAAAGAAAAGTATAAGGAAAATTAGGAGCAATGTGCAGCTACGCTACAAGAGCAACAAAGCAAAACAATAAAACTTCGTGAATATAAAAGAAACATTAGAGTAACATTGTTATAGTTGTGTAGTAAATAATTTTTCAATTTTAATACTTTTTGGAGCGTCTCAGGGTAACGTAACCCCTTAAATACAAATTAAAGCTAAAAAATCAATTATTGAAACTACCCGACTATGAAAGTAGATAATTATAAAGTCTGATTTTAAAAGTAGAGAGATAGAGAAGGAAGTAAATAATATCGTCTCCCTAATTCTATCGTACAACTCGAATATCATAAAATAACGTTCGCACGATAGGAGACCACCAGTCTGACTTCCTGCTAAAATTCTCCATGTTTCGGAGAAACGATAAACCTCAGAAGATCATTACCTCTACCGTCACGATTATTCCGCAATATAAACGACGCCTATACGGCTTTCGTCTAAATGTCAAGGTATCGGCTACCTCGTTGATTTTGAAAATCGATGTATGTATATTCTAGCGACCGCGTTGGAATACGAGCGTGCGTACTTTCCTCAAAAAGCGAGAGACACTCGAAACTGAGTGGATCTATCCCGCTACGATGATGAAAATGATCGCGAATCTTCGATCTCCCGATCGTGAATTCCCGCATTTTGTGATAGGTATATGTAAACAAATATTTAATAGGGCGAGCACGTGGACGGACGCTGTATAGAATTTTAATCGCGTATATATGCATATTTCGAATTCTCGGTTCCTCGTACACGTCGAGGGTGATGCCGATTCGAATTCATCTTATGATGGTTTCTGACCTCGCGGGAAATTATCAAGAAAAAAATTCGAATATATATCTATTCAACAATAATATTGACCGATAATAATGCAATTATTGGAAATTATACGCGACGTAGTTTGTTGACAGAAATACATAATCTGCGTCGTGTTTTTAAACGCGACTACAGGAGTTCCTAATGCTCTCGATCTAGCGAAGAAAAGTGTACCAGACGATTTATAAAATTACTTAAAATATGAAAGCACCTTTTTGAATCTTTACGCTTCGTATTGACTGAATGAATCGAGTTAAAATTTATATAATATATCAGGTTGCTCTTAACAGGGATTCGCTAACTAGTGGGCATTTAAATATTTAAATAAGGAGCTCCTAATAGTCTAGAAATTCAACGTCTACAAATTCGTAAAAAATTGCATATGTGACGGAAGCCATCTGAATGAAAAATGTTCATGAATTTCTATTAAGAGATTAGCATTCGTACGCGAAATTATCAGTCGGGCTTACCGTAAAAAAACGAAACTTTTCTACCGGGGTTCCAGGGGGGGGGAGTCCCCTAACCGACCCGAAGAGGGCTGATTAGTTATCAATAATAAGAGATACCGGCCGGCCGCGGAACGTATTCCGCTTGATAAATACACGTGGCCCGTCGGTGGTAATATGCATTCAGAAATCCGTCGGTGATATTGTTCAGTTTTACAACGTGTATAGGTGTGTGCGTGTTTTCGACGTTTGTTGTATCTACTCTCCAAGGTCTGACGCAGTTATTAACTTCGAACGAAAAGTTTCAACACCTTGCACGTGTTATACAATAACTCGCTTCCTGTCATACGTTTTAATCACAGTCATAAGTATAATTATAATAACTACGATTGTTCGATCGCGTATAATACAATGTTTCGTGTTCATCGTTGAACGATAGAACAGAAGAAATCGTTAACAACGTTTGATCTTGTTATATATTTCCGTGTTATTTACACACGACTACGTGTGTATGTAAAACTCCGCAGTTGGGAAAAAAACATAACGCGTGTTGGCCGATTTAATTACAATGTTCGAGCATAAATCGATGCGAAATTATTCCGTAAACACGTTGTAGATGTTTTAAATATTGCGCGTTACCGATTCGTCCTGGCATGGTACGTCTTTCGGTTATCGTGATTTTTCACGTAAGATTTCATTCGAGACTGCAGAGAATAAAGTTCGAATTAGCAAAAGATTCGTAGAGAAATGCTGCATGGACGCGACATATCGCGCGTTCCCCTTTAAACTTGGCAAATCCGCGCGAATCTCTCGACTTTATCCTAAAATTGTATGACGTCATAGACGATTGCGCATGTACTACATTCTCTCTGCACCCTCTTTCTTCTTTCGATCCTCTCGAGAAATAATCCTCGAAATGTAGTGCGACGTTCTCGTCGTGAAGTGCGATCAGAAATCTGGTGCACAACGATCTGAAAAGAGAAGACTGGGACGGGTTGATGACTGTCATGAGTAAGGTAGAGTTCCAACCGTTCGATCGATTGCTCTTTTTTTTTTCGTGCCGACTCGAACGAAATTCTCCCGGTTTCTCTTATTCGCATTGCTACAAGTTTCTTAACTCACAAACGGTATTAAAATTTGGATTTTTCTTTTCAATGATACGGTTTCGTCATACATGCTTTAACCTGTCGTAAAACGAGAACCGAAGGTATGGCACTTTGATGGTTCTAATGCGGTTAACCTCAAAGCCTCAATTTCCCGCCGTCACAGTCTCTATCTTTAGGTACTCATAGTTTATATGACATTTATTTGCAATTTTTTCCTCACTGGAGTAACTTTTAAATGTTTTTTTAACATCATTGTGCTTTAATGCTTACACGTTACTGTCATTTATGTCCTGTATGTTTATAGTAATAATTAACACTGGAAGGTATTTGACAGAAATACATCGATCTATTTTATTTTTAGTGAATGAACAAGAGAAGATGCCTGGCCACCGTCAGCCTAACTCCCTAGAGGGGCTTAGTTTGGGACGCGTGTGCCAACAACTCGATGGGACGTGCCGTCGACTGCAAGTGCTTTCTCAAGAATCATCGGCAGCACAGGTGCTTGCTTTCGCCAAGCAGACTATCAGGCCATATTATATCAATGCCTTACCGGCACGATTGCGCTCTCAAGTTATTGAAGAAACTTCGAGAATGCTGTATGGCCCCTCGTCGGATGGTTCGACCCTCATTTCTGGACCAGCTCCGTTATATTTACTAGCTTTGCTTCTCGGTCACGATATAAAGCAGTTAAAGGTGAACCTTTGTTGTTACTATGGATGCAGCCATCAAACGTCGCTTCTAAAATTATTAGCTTCCGAAGGAATTGGACTAGAGTCTTTGGAACTGGCTCGATCTGCTTTATTGAGATTAGATTGCAAGTTGTTAAGGTCTGCTTTACTTAACATGAAAAATTTATTAAGTTTGACTCTCCGCAACATAGCCAGCGATGCCGTACTTCAAGTCATTGGAAAAGCATGCCCCAAGTTGGTGATACTAGATGTAGCATGTTCCAGACAAGTGACTGATGCAGGCTTGAAACAATTATTGCTACAAGTGGAACTCAGAGATAAAGCACCGCATACGACTACGCAAGAACCTACCAGTTGGTCCAAACTTAAAACATTGCTATCCAGATTAAAGATGAAAGGCTCTAAATCCGAAAAGAAAGAGAAGCAAGGTGTATTGTTAGAATACTATGAAAGTCGAAATTTTCTTTGCGATACGCTTAGAGTACTTAACGTCGCAAACACCGCTGTTACGAGCACAGGTGTACTTTTAGCTCTAGTATATGTACCGCAGCTCGAATCTTTAGCGGAGTACAGCCATATGGGAAGAGTGGTAGAGATCATGAACAGAGGGTTCATTGGGTTGAAAACTCCATTCTGTCTAACGCAAGCAAGAAGTTGCAGAACGACCCCAGCTCGCTTAGAACTTCTCGCTCAAGCGTGTCCACGAGTGGAAAAACTACATATTTCGGAGCCTCACCATCCTCCGGAAGCACTGAGATTATTTCCCTATGTCACTTCTTTGAGTGTACATAGTATTCCAGCACAGAGAGAATGGCTAGATGGCTTCTACGATTACCTACGTACAAATGGTCAAAATTTGAAGGAGCTTAATCTTCGAGTAACGCAAAGCGAGAATCCGCTACGAATAGATTTGAAAGAAATCTTCAACAGCTGCCCTAATCTCAGAATATTGACCAAGGATGGTTCTAACATAATATGGACGGAAGGACCGGATCCACCACCTCTCAAATATTTGAGAAAAGTTCAATTGGGTCATACGGTGAATGCATTAGCTATAACAAAAATTCTTTCCTTGGCACCAGAATTGACTGCGCTTCATATTCACAGTTGTTTCGATCTCACGAACGAACATTTAGAAAAGTTATTGAGTATACCCGCAAAACCAAGAAGTGGTAGGAAGTCTGACAAAACTGAAAATAGTTTAGTGCAAAATTTAACATGTTTTTATATATATGAAGCCAGCAAAGTGTCCGCAACTACTGTGTTAAATATGTTAAAAAACTGCAAACGTTTACGAAGAATCGGTAATTTGGCAAACTGGGGATTAGATTGTGAAGGTGTAACGATGTTACGGACGACGTTAGCACGCGCAAATTTGGACGTGGATTTGTGTCCTGGTTCGCATTGGTTTTGGAGTAATTGTATTCAGTAGCACATATCAAGGCTGATAATTGTATAGAGAAACAGCCTTTGAAGCATCTTAAAACCATGACATTATTAGCTGTTCTGCAAAGATCTATATTTTCATCTCTCGATAGGCTATTAATTTATCAGTATTAAAAGCGTCGTACTAACATTTTTTGAAGAAAAAACGAAAGTTGCCATTTTTAAACAATGAAATTTAATACAAACTCGTATTTTGAAACTTTAAATGCTATAAATGAATACGCATCATCCAAATGTTATTTACTATATTGTGCAATAATATTAACCCAATCAAAGTATAATAATACAAATAGTATAAGACTTTTTAATAGATCGCAAAGTTCAAACAACACTGTCCTACCAAGCCTTATTATTTGAATATAAAGAGAATATAACGGTAGGAATTAAATAGATGGTAGCGTTTGTCTTTAACTGGGGCATTTTTCTGACTATAAATCAAATAACAAGATAAATTAGATTTATCTGAATCGTATAGTAATGAAAAATTTACTTGTTTCAAGTAAGCAGCAATAAAAAAAAAAAAGATTGTAATACATGTATATATTATTCGTGTCAAATTACATTAATTGAAGAATATATATGCTATACGTTAGAAATAATACTTTCTACAATAAAGCTTTTTTAGTCAAGTTCTGTCTCTATTTCTATAGAATACCAAAAAATAAGTTTGAGAAAATTAAAATATATAAGAGGTTCTTTGTAACGTTTAACTCGATCTTTCGACTTACTTTTAAAAAATTACAAAACTTACCTCCGATAGGCCATGAGATTGCAGTAAAAGATTTATAAGCTTGGTGTCCGTTTGAAAAATTTTGTAAGTCATATGTAATTGTTTAGCTGGTGGATCATTTGGAGGAGTAGATAAAGCGCAACATCTGAAAAACGAAAGAAACAATGTAAATAATGTGTTAATTTTATCGATAATTAAATTTACAAACTGTGTACTTACTTAAAACGTAAAGTAGGTGCCCTGTTTCCGACCGGATTGCTCAACAGCCATTCGTTGTTTATTGGACTTTGTTCCTTCGTTGTGCTATAATTTAAGAATGTAAAATAGAGATATAAAACACGTTAGGATGACAAACCAGGAATTTTAAACTTGAATATGCCGAAATATGCGTCGATAACTTATTAAACTTGTTTAATGCGATACCAAGAGATGGCGCTATCTTTGTGTTATATTCAACGTCGGTAAACAGGGAATCTCTTCAATAATATCGTAGAGAAGCGATATCTCGATCTTAGAATAACGAAATACAAAGCGAGATACTTATAATTGCAAGAGAAACTTGTTAATCTTACTTTCACCTACTTTGTTCGCGAGTCACGGTTAACAGCCTCGCAATAATTGGTTGCATAAAATAATTACGTTTACTTCTTTGAAGTATCCCTACTTAATCACTTGATTTAACAATTAAAAAAAAGCAGTTCTAGTAATTAATTACCCATACCACCTATTATACTTAAGTTTTAATTTGAATTGATTTAACTCAACAGTATATAATAATTATACGACGAAAATCCTCGTTAATAACTCGCTAATTCGTAATCACGAAGGAGAACCGAAGAAAATGCATCGATAGAGAATGTAATCGTTTAAATAGTTTTCCAAGTACTCACCGTTCTCCAGTATTAGAATTACGCGGTTTATGCACGAAGGGTTCGAGAGCTTCCTCGCTGCTGTTCGACAGTTGTGACATACCAGAAAGACTGGAGGACGACATCGACTCTTTCGGTCGTTTTCCGTCCAACTTTCTCATCGTGGTGGTACCTTTTCTTTGGGACAACATGATCGAATCTGAAATCACGAGAAGACACACCATTAAATCACGTACAACGTAATTCCAATCGATGTTTTACACTCGCTGCTCTTGTTCTACATTTTTCTTGAATCCTCGCGATATTATTAACATAACCGATATCGATCCGGCCAGTCGATGATCTTGTAACATGGATTGACGAAAGGAAATTATGTCGTCGTACAAAAGCTCGCGCCAAATCTTTAAAGAGCTAAGGCTTCGTTCGATCGTTAGCACGTGTGTAATTTTTCATCGCTGACAAAAGGTTAAACCTCTTTTCCACCATGCCCCTCCCTCCCGCCGAAAAAACTCCACGTAATGTTCCTTAGCTCGACGCAAATTTATTTATCGAGGCCTCTCCATTCACGGGGCATCTTGATTATACCGAAGATCGAATTATGCATGAAGCAAAGTTCGTAAGGCCTCGAGCAAGGGAATAGAATTTACCTTGGTACTGAAGACGCTATTCCGGTAGTACGTGTACGTACTCGGACTTTATTTGCAAACGCGTACGAATACGAGCGCTTGGACTTATTATTCCAAGCATCCGCCCATGAGTTATATACGTGTAACGTTAAATATATATACGAGTACACATATATAGTTCTAGTACGGTTTGGCATTGATTTCCTGGTACATTATCGCGTACCTTGCTTTCCTTATGTCGGAATGTTAATGGCGTTCTGGATATAAACGCGATACGCGCCTACGCTTTTAGACGGCAGGTCCATTCGGCGCTCACGGATCAAAGGATTAACGGGTGCAGGTAGCGAGTGGTAGAAATACGAAGCCGAGAATACGAACAACGAATGAAGGAAGGAACGAGTCGCGCATGGTCTTCGACTTCACGAGCTTCGCGTTTGAAATGTCATCCCACGAGGAAAGGTTTTCGGGCTTTAAAAAGTCAACCAAAGCGGTGCGAGACGTCGCGAAAGGTCTAACGCGGTGGTTCTTAACCTTTTTGAAGTCAGGGAACAGTTTTGATTATATGACAAGTTTGGGGAACATCAAAACTCGATTTAAATCAAATCTTGTATACGTTTTATTAATTACACCCAATTCTGTTTTTACACGAACTTCTTTTACACGATTTTGATTTAACACGAGTTAAACAAAAAAATTAATTTGGGTCGACCGTGTTAAATCAAAATTAGTCGTGTAAAAAGAGAATTGAGTTTTATTTCTAATTCGTGTTAAATCAAAATCGTGTAAAAACAGAATTGAGTGTATATATAACGTTTAAATTAATATCTATATTATAAAAGTCATTTAAACAAAAATTCGGCTTTCATAATTTCGCGGAACGCTTGCAAAAAGCTCGGGGAACACCGGATAAGAACCAGTAGTCTAACGCTTTACACACGCTAGCCCGGTAATGGTGGTTCAGTAATAAAAAAAAAGGAAAAGAGAGAATTAAGAGAGGTTTCGTGCAAATGGCGAGACTTCAAATTTCCTCGAGTGGTACGAAGATGTTAAACCAAGCGGCAAAATGTTCGTCTCTCTAGATTTACTCGTTCCCGAGCGTACCGCCGTACGTATGAACATCGATTCGAGCATAGACCAGTTTTACCGGGTCCCCTTTTTTAATGGACATAAAAATTTGCATATTGTTACGGTACACCCCGACATCGTGCGGAAACGAAAAAACAAGTGGCGACGAATGGACGGTGCGTGAGTCACTATCGTGATTCCGCGGGCGTAATGCATCGTTTGCATAAGGAGGGAAAGGGTGAAAGCTGTTTAATAAATTCGATAAGCAGACGCGAGTGTATTATATACATATATGTATGGGTACAGGCGGTACGAAGCGTTTGAAGTTGTTCATAAGTCATATACATACATATACACATTCACATATACGTACATTGATTCTCTGCTCTACTTTTTTGTATTTTTACACACAAACGTATGTCCCGACACACACACACACACACGCATTCATATATCGAAACACAAAAAGAAAATAGAGCAAAGAATCGAAATAAACACGCAAAGATCTTGGACAGTCACGGACGTCAAAATTCTTAGTACACGAGGCCGATTTTTCGGATACGCGTAAACTTCCCAAAGAAAAGGGACTCGCGTCGTCGATATCGATGATATGAGACGGTGGAAACGCATAGACGTTAACGAAATGGAAAGGCAAGGGGGATGGACGAGGTCGCGATCATGGAAAAGGAGACCGTTGGGAAACGTGCCAAAGTCGTTAGGCATTGCGGCGTACACGTTGGAGAAGGTGCCATCGGCTCGTTGTCTTCGTCATCGTCGTCATCGTCCCCAACATCTTCGTCACCGTTCGAATACGCTAACATCTGCACCCTTCCCATCGAACTCATTCTCCAAATTCTCTCGTACCTCACTCAGGAAGACCTTTGTAACATGGCTCGCGTGTCTAGGTACTTCGAGGGTATCGTGTGCGACCCCGTGGTTTGGCGCACGTACGAGGTGATTACGTTAAAATATTGCCGGCGTGCACGTCCGATCGGCGTTCGAACGAAATTTACGTTAACGATAAGATTGAAACACGCGACCCTCTCTTTCTTTCTTTCTATTTCTTTCTCTCTTTCTCTTTTGCTATCTCGTTAATAATCATAAGTGAATCCTTAAAGAATCGATCGCGGAATAATGCTTCGAAGCACGTCGAGAGCGTGACCGAACGATTTTACGTTTTTTAAAGTTCAAAAGTACACTAAAGCATTTTTATTCGATATACAAAGCGTCGATTTCGATTAAAGGGTTAGATGCTAGAACCAGGTAGGTTAAAAATTCGTTCGATAACATTTTTTCACGAATTCTCAATAATTTAGCGACGTTTATTAGAATTATAGCACTTCTATAGAAGAGATAAAATTGGACTTATGTGATTATTGCATTTAGCTCCTCGATTAAAGTTTGAAATGGAGTTTAAATACAAAGAGAAAGAAATTTCGAAGAAATTTTATTTCGAACGAGAAGGAAAAATTCTCAAAAATTTGGCTATTTATCCGAAAATAAAAACTTAGTCGTCCGAAGCACGAAATGTGATGAAAAATTGTTAGGTCGGAAGAAGTAGAGGGTCGAGTATCGATTTACCGCATCGAAAGAACGGCATCTATCGCTTGCAGGTGACGAGCCACAACGGGGGCACGTCCGAAATAATCGAGAGGTTAAGAAAGATGCCGTTCCTGAGGGAACTGACGATCAGCCGTAGGCTGGACAGCAATGAAATTCTGCGGCAGATCTCGCTGACGAACAAGAATCTTGAGAAACTCAACGTCTACAATTGCACAGGTCTGTTTTCCGCAATAATCCTTCGTCCATCCCCCTGCCCCATTAATTAAGGATTCTACTTTCATCGCGTCAACGATACGACGTGACGCGTTTGGCTCGGATTCAGGGAACCTGCCTCGCTTCGGTATACTTTGACTCTTATTTTCTTTCTTTTTTCTTTTTCTTTTCTCTCTCTCTCTCTCTCTCTCTCTACTCCTTTTTTACGTAACCATCCTTCTATCTATGCCTATCTTCCAAAGTGGCACAAACGACGAAAGAGAAAGACGCAACGTGTTTTGGCACGATGTCAAAGGGGAAGGAAAAGCGGAGTTGCAACATCCACGTGATATTTCTCTAATGGCACATCGAATATCTTTTCTTTTCCCTCGTAAACCGTGAACTTCGTATCTTCTATTTTATACACTCTAAGCAAAATCGGATTTCCTTTGATCTTTCTCTCTTTTTTTCCCTCCTTATCTCCCTCCCCCAACGTGCAACGGTTATCGAACGTAATGTGCGTTAAACGAAATTTTGATTCAACAGTTTGCAACCGGTCGAAATCGAGAGTCGGACATTTTTGCATAAAAACATAAGAAAGATTATATTAAAATAAAATTTCCTCATGACAATTAGTCATTAAGTTTAGCAGTTCTTGCAATTACTATATCGCCGACTCTCGAGCTTCGTGTTTGAAAATGTACACTAACGTGGCACCGTGTCATCGATCGTGA
>JAIFRP010000030.1:11936181-11949997 GCA_032403825.1 Odynerus spinipes
CTTTTATTTTCAGGTTTAACTTCAAAGTTTCTCCGATCGCGCGACCTGACCTGTATATTAAAGAAATGTCAACGATTGCACACAATCAAAATTCTTGGCAGCTCTTTCCGCGGGCGAAAATTTTATAAACTACTCGGAGATATCGGTTCGAGGCTCAGGCTCGTGTCCGTACCGGCTACGCCTTCGCAATTTTCGATTTTTGCCAAACACGTCCACGTCCAGGAGAAGGATCACCCGCGCGCTTGCACGAAATGCGCGGGCCGTCGGCTGTGGCGGAGAGGGGGGCAATTATGGTATTCGATAATCCGTGAAACGGATTATCGGACTATAGGAGTAGACACGTGGATGTGATCTACTTGGATATTAGGGTTATAAGGATGTAATGTAAAATGTGATTTACTAGGATACTAGGATTATAAGAATGTGATCTTATGTTAGCCGATGTGATCGAGAATGGGAGGTGTAGAAAATGCGCTGTATCCGTGACAAATAAAATTGTGCATTGAGAAATGTATGAAATATTTTTTAAATAAAAAAGAAGAAGAAAAGTCGAGGATTGTTTAACCCATTCACTGCCAACTACGAGATATCTCGTACTTTGTCCTACAAGTTTAGATTATGATATAATTAACATAATTGATATTATTATATTTTGTAAAAAGTTATGTGTTTTCCTTAAAATAAAATCATGGCACCCAGGGCAAAACGCTCTAAACTTAACTGGCAGTGAATGGGTTAAAACGCTCTTGGCACCCAGGGTAAGACATGCCTAATTTTCTTGGCAGTGAATGGGTTAAGTCGACTCGTTAAGTAAATATGAATGTTAGTCGATTATACGGGGTAGTTCGATAACTATTACCACATTAGGCATTTGAAAAATTGAGATTAAAATTAAACAATTTCTTTTTAGAAAACTTGAACCGTATCGATCGTTCAAATTTTGCTAAACAAATTTTTACCTTACTTTCCTATTTTTAGAAATACTTAGAATAGTAAAAATGATTGGACCACCCCGTATAAAAAAAATTAAAATACAATAAGACAGCAGATCGAGCAATGTATTTTTGCACGATGTAAAAATATATAATGAGTAAAAAACAATCAGACTGCAGGAAAGAGGATCGATTTGCTAGAGCCGAACAAAACGATTCCCAACTGCTAACGTACCGACGGATTTCAATTTATCCCAGTAACTGATGGAAATATGTAGTACGAAAAAAAAAGATTGTTGGACGTTAATGAGAACAGCTGGGTGGTGATTTCGACGGGTAATTAAACTCGAGCTATACGTCTAACGCACGCGATCGTTTCTGGTCTCGTCTTGGAGTTGCCGCGGGTGTTTCCTTTACGGCGCGTCGATCGATTTTGCGTTTTGCATAAACGGCTATACAAAATACAGGGAAACACACTCGTGGTGGGCTTGGTTCACCGACCGAATCTTAATACTTCCTCGTAGAAATTGTCGAGTGTTGCGCTCGCGGAAAATGTCGATTGTATTTTCCTCGCTTCCTTCGACCTTCGAAAAGGGAGGAACGGTATCGATCCAATTTCCCGCACACGTATCCCGGATTCCCTATCCCGTATCGTATCGTTTGTATTCAGAAGCCGTCGGAAGCTCTTGTTCCGAAGGAACGGTGCATAACGCATACGACGATAATACCTAGTATAGTCTAATCTCGCTAACTCTAGCCCCATTAACTCGAAAACCTCTATAATTCGAATTGTTATTTATACTCTACAGAAAATTTACATACTTGAATTTGTTCGAGACATACACGTCAATGTCACGACAATTTTTGAAAATTATAACAAAATGTTTAATTAATGTACAATTTTAATGTACATTTTCATAGGTGCTAGCTTTAAAAATTAAGTCTTGTCGAAACTTCTATAAGTCAAGATACTCAAACACTCAGCACTCAAATTATTGTTTGCTTCTTTAAGATTCGAGTTACACTTCGATTGTATATATCTATGATAAAAAGTATTGAAAAATCGATTCGATAAAAACACATCAAATTTCTTAACTCTGTTTATTAAAAAAAACTATTTTCAATACTAAAAGAATAAACAATATAAAAAAATCGCTGTAAATCATCGTTCACGCGATCAGTCGGGTCATTCACACGAAATATCGTGAAACCGGTGTAATGACCGATATCTTCCGAGTACGAGAGAAAAAGAAGAAGAAAGACCCGCATAATATCGGTCTCCCGATTTATTTATGCAAATAGCCCGATCGCCCTGTCATCGTGGCGATGAACCGCGAGGTTAAATGTAGACGTAATCCGCCCACTCGTTCCCGAGACCACCAACAGGTATTTCCGATAAGCCTGCACCTCCTTCGGTGAATAACAAACTACCTGGTAAACGTGAACCGTGTAACGGTCTTAACGGGGCGCTAGTTGGACCGTCGGCCAGTCCGGAAGTAAGCAACGGTACGGCCCCATTCGCTTCATTACATAATCGATCGGGCAACCGGATCGAGCGAGTCCGACACTTTCGATGCCGCTTCAACTTTATCGCGCCGCAAATTGAAACTTTCTTCTTCTAGCGATCGTCCAATTCTCTAATGCCCCGTTCGATGCCCTACATCGATTTGGAAATTTTATCAATCCGTTAATTTATATAAAATCGAAGAAATATAAATAAAGTAGGTTAATTATATATAAAAAAAAGGAAATCTCGCTAAATAAGTGACACGATTAAAAATACGAGATAGGAATCGTGGAGGTGTTTTTGTAACAATTTATTACTTATTTAACACGTTCGCTACCGACGTCGCATATATGCGACGTGTTTACTTGATCAGTGTATGACAACGTGTTGCACTAATTTTTTGCAAAAAATTGCATATTTTGTTTATTTTCAATGTTACAAATATAACGTTCAAAAACCCAACGCCAATTGAAGTGATATTATAAGAAAACTTTGCCTAAGCTGTGGTACGAGATTTTCTCGTTAACCAAGTGACACGATTCAATTGTGGAGGTGTTTTTGTGACAATTTATTACTTATTTAATATATTCGATATCATATAACGATCGTACGCGCGTACTCCTTTCCGATGATCCAAAAATGGTAACCCTAATCAGGAAGACATAAAATCTCGGAATTTGTCGTTAAGAAGAAGAAGCACAGTGATCGAGCTCGAAGACACGTCGGACTGGCGACGACTGGGACGTAGACGAAAGCCTAAGCCTGTCTCGAAAACATCGGGGACGATCATTAAAGTTTCAAGCCCGGCGTGGCATATCGTCTCGTTATTGTAAACGGTGCCACGCGAATAGACGACGAGAGCGAGAGAGACGACGACAAAGTGCCATGTACACCTGTCGTAAGTGCATAGAGTCGACATAATCGGCAAGCCACTCGGACAAGGTCGCCGAACACGACGAGAGACTCGGCGACGGAGTATCCGTGCGCGGGCGGAAAATGGGTCGATGAAATTAATAACGGTGTGGCGTGCATCGAACATGATCTTGGGATCGAAATACGTCGATTTATAAACGCCTTCTGTATTCCTTGGTATGTATTTTCTCCCTCACCCTCTCTTTCTCTTTGTTCCTACTAAACTATCGCGTACTCGTGATCACGCTTTTCGATGATTAATGAAATTTGCTTTCTTGTAATTTAATTAGTTTGCGATTACACAGGGTGTCTCGTTTCAATTCATCCGCGTAATTATCTTACGAATTATACGTTATTCGAAATAACGTCTCTTCGTCTTCTCTCAGGCGTAACCCACCCCTCGCTCTGCCCACAAAAATACAAGATCTATTAAAAATATTGTTTTAGAATAATTAATTCGTGAGATAATTGCGTGGACGAATTAAAATAAGACACCCTGTATATGCTGTATAATTATAAATAACTAAATAGTATTTATGTTACATCATTTCACTCGATTATGTTTATTAATCATATTACAAGCATAAATAAGTAGAATTCACAATTTATCAGCAAACACAAACGGTACTTATTTCGACTAGCTTTTCCTACAATAGATTTTTGCTCGTACCAAATAAATTCTATTCTCTTTCGTTCGTTGCCAACCCCCTGGCAGCAACGCGAGCTTCAAGTTCGTACTCGAGACGATTGTACTTCGTACTCATCTCGACGCGACGACGACAACGACGACGAGGACGATCTCGAGAGCGAACACGCGTCTATTACGTACACGTGCTCGTGTGTCTATGTCTCTCTCTCTCTCTCTCTGCGTATTTTAGTAGATATACAACGATTCACAATTTCCTGCGACGCCGAAAAATTATCTATCGATTTAATAGGCGTGTATCCAACAGCGTCTTTAACGCACAGCTGTTATTACGTACGAAGAGGGGTGATTTCACAATATCCCCTCGTTTCGTGCTCTCTCCATTGCCCAACACCATTGCAGGAGCTCGAAACGATTTCTTATTTAGATAGTATGTACGTAGAGACGTACATAAGTAAACGATCGTATTCGCGAATTCGCATGAACTCGAGGTTTAATTCTATATCGGTCAGTAATAAATATTTTACACGAGAGTGGGTCGCGTTGCTTAGCGAGCATACGAATTCAAATGGACTTTCTAAATGTGCATTTAGATTTGCCAAGATCGCTCTAGGAGCCGATGCGTTTTCTTAGCATTCTCTGTATGCTCGTTACCGCAATAATACAAGCAGCCAATAACGTAATTAAGAGAAATCGGAATCAGCGTAACGTTTTGCGCGCGGAACGTCTTCCCTCTCCCCTTTTGCGAGGAGATAGAATATATAAAACGAATTGTTCGTTCTTTTACAATCGGTATGGCGTCTGAGAGAAATTATCGATGATGCAAATGCACGGTACGTGAGTTGTGTCTTAACAAGCGAATCATTCGTATTGCGTTTTTTTTAGGAGCTTGTCGCGGCGATTCTTACGAGCGGCGAATTACGCGTGAAAATTAATCGATCGGTCGCTTTGGAAAATGCGATCGATTACCGTTTACCCTCGACTACGTATTATAACGTCGCTTTACTATCAAAAGCTCCTAAGTCATAATTTTACGGGAAACGAAAAAAAAGTTTTGAAATAAAGTGTTTTATCTTTTTAATGGTTTAGTTTCATTCATAATATAGTAAAGGTGGTATAGATAAGTTTATTAAAGTGTTTTTTAACAAAATATTAATATTTTAATTGTTAGACAATACCGAAAAATATCAAAACCTTCAAAGTCCAAAATTTACGACTTAGGAGCTTTTGATAGTAAGGCGACGATAAGTAGTATATATGTTACCGGCAAAGTATATAATTTCGACATTGTATAGAATGCCTAGGAAATGTATATAACAATTTATTTCATCATTATACTTAGGAATTGTATAGAATGTCCAGACACAATCCAGGCAATGTATGAATTTTTTTTTAATTTAAACAATTTCATATGCTTTACCTACTCATTTCATAGAGTGCCTAGCTTGTGTCTGGGCATTCTATATATACTATGATATAATTTATTTCGTACAATGTCTGAGGATTTTAGAAATTATATAAATCTCCTAAGCGTTATATAAAATGTCGTAATTATGTATATACTTTGTCGGTAACGTATATATTTTATAACTCGCAGCTGACACATCCAGTAGTTGACTTCGAATAGCGAGACTACAACGAAGCTTCTCACTCGTGAAACGATCCTCGGAACAAGTTCGAGGCGGGACTCTAGTGCTTTGGTTTTTGTTATCTTCCTTTCTCTCTCTTTTTCGTCGTACGGCAAAAAGAAAAGATAAACGCGATTCTCTGTACGCTCGAAGCGTATTCATGAACGAGCTCTTTCTTTCTTTCCTTCTAGGCATACCTCGCGGCTTTCCGCGAAAACGAACACGTGGATACCTTTTATGCGTTCGCCGTCTACGCCAAAGAATGGAAAAAAAAAGAGTTGGAATATTCGCAGATACGCGATTGGTTGCCGATCGTGCGGAAGAAAATTAGGCGGGAAAAATGAAAGGACGCGTAAACTTTGAACGTGCTCGATGACGCGTCGTAACACGTTTAACATTCGAAATAGCATTTATAGAATGGAATACGTACCATAAAAGTATACGACGACTCGATCGCGTATTTCTCTTCCTTTTTAGCTAGTTTATTTAATCGTTTCGCGCGCGCGCGTAAATGTACTCGAACGAATCAGTCCGTGAGGTTTCACGTAAATTAAGTCGAGAGCGCGTTATCCTAACTTTCGAGTAGCATCAATCGGTTAAAGGCTTCTCGATGCTAAAACCTATGTGGCGTGGATCCACGTGCTCACAAATAAAGCGCTCGGAACGTAACGCGATACTTAAGTTACACGCCCGCCGCAGCTATATATAGATTCAAAATCGATTTTGTTACCGAGAAATAGTTGCGTCGCTGCATAAAACTTTTTTTTTCGTGACTCTAATTCTTTTTGGAAAAAGAAACAAAATCATGCGTGTCCTTTTCTTTCTTTCTTTGTTAATATATTATTGTCTGATTATGTTTATTCGTGTTTTTTTTGTTTTTGTAAAGAAAGATATAAAAGCATGGATACAAATAGATTGTGTTGAAGGAAAAGTATTGCGGGGAATGCGACGCGCCAAAATACTGCAAGAATGGAAATTTTCTATCGTATCTATTTCGATCGCGGCTGAACATCGCGGAAAGCGTAAAAAAAGGTACACAGTCATATTACCTACACTTCGGCTAAAACGACACGCGCGAGTCGTAACCAGGATGTGCGTGTGTTTCCGTAAATAAATGTAGTGTAGAAATGAAGACGTTTTAAAAAAAATAAATAAAAAAAAACTTTCGTAGAATCTCGCAAACTTATTCGGAATTAATGTACAAAGGTACGAAGACGTTAATCTCTCGCGTGGGGAATAAAATCGAAGATATTTAAAAGGTAAGCAAAAAAAGTGAAACGATAGGCGTGGATATCCAACTAGTGGCCGAAAATCTTCAAGATGGCCAAAAGTCAAAAATCCATTGCGCTATATAAACATTCTCATCGGTTGTCTCGCGCGTATCATTTCCGGATGTTCTGACAGAAAAAGTGCCGATGTGCTTGCGATCGTTAAAAAAAGGAGATCTCGGAAGAACGTGCGAAGATAAAATGGCATGATTTCGAGAGAGACAAAAAGTCTCTCGTGATATCTTTCAACGGTCCATCATCAAATCCTTGGAGGGTAAGAAAAGGATGTCTGTCACTCTGGCAGACGACGTGCCGTCCGCGTGCTTTTCTCCTCTTTTGTTCGTGGAATGTCCGAGGGGAAAAAAAGAAGACTCGATCGTAAAACTCACCGCGTATCGGCAGACTCGTAGCACACCGAAAATTTTCTAATTCCCGAATGGTGGATGCATCCCTTATGAACGTTTCACTCCGGATTATTTCGGACCGAGATAAAAACTTGGACGAATCGCAGCCATACCGTATGGCAGCGCGACGAAGACTGCCTCTGTTAGCCGAATGACGAACTAAAGTGCGCGACGCAACGAAAGGTGGAGCTTGACGTTAAAAAAATGCGCGAACTTTGATTTCCTTCCGAGGAGATCGATATTTTTACACCGTCGATAAAGTTTACTGCCTTCTCGCGATCAATAATAATATTTAGTTTCTTCAACTGCTTACGATGCTAATGTTTTATTTAAAAAACAATAACAATATGTTTTTTATATAAAGGCACAATAAAATAAAGTCTATCGCTATTCGTAAAGATCGTCCCATATACGTTATTACTTCATCTTTTTCGCGTATTTATTTTCCAGTTCGTGTAACTTTGAATCAAGTTCTGCCATAGAATAAGTCTGTAATAGTAGATTAGAAGTATAAATGTATAATTAAATACAGAAGTAAGGAAAATATGTGGAAAACAAGATTGAGAAATATTTACTCTTTTTCTGACTGGTTTCACGTTGTTCGTTATATTATCCATATCGTCTGTTACCTGTAATCACAATGAGATTGCATTATACTCGATCACCGTAAAAAATTAACGTTACTTACCCAAAAATCCTTATACTCCGGGGACACTCCTTCCAAGAATAATATTCTATCTTCAATATTTTTTAGTCTTTCATAAATATCTCGAGGAACCGGCTTTATTATACCTAAGATTTTTTCAGTAGCAGACATTCGATCGTCCAGTACGGAAGAATAATCGTTATTGCTTTGGTTTGTCATATAGTTAGGTTTATGTAGACGCGACTGATCCACTGTTTGTGGTCCCCATGTATTCGATACTCTATGCACTACAAATAAACATATGTGTTAATTAGGAATTTTATTTTATGTCGATATATTGTACCTTTAACGTGACTTTTAGAATCTTTCCTACGAATCAATATAGCATCCACTCTTGCGCAAGAATCTTGTTTTTCATCATTTTGCTCTCTGCAATATGAATAAAACTTAAAATTATAGTGCAAGAAGATATATTAACGTTTAAAAATTGTATTACATTACAACCTGTAACAACAGAATTCCTGTACGTTTACTAAATTCACTTGTTGACGTTTCCTTTCAATGAAAGATTGTATTCTATGCTTAAGTTCATCCGAGGTTGCTCTAATTTGTATAAGATTTGGATCGTATAATACAGGTTCGTCTACGACCAGTTCTACATCTTCCGAAGGATTATTTTCATTTGAACATGAACTTTTAGCCGAATCCTTTAATTTTCCTTTCGTATCGTTACATGTAACGGTATCTGCACAGAATAAATTATCTCAAAATTACCGATCTAATTTTTATAATTTATTGTCGTAAAAATTACAAAAAATATACACTAAATTTTTAATAACATATTTATTAAACATATTAACAAAACAGTTGAATTCAAAATTCTTATAAAATTATTTTCACTATATAAAACATGGAATGTATTATGCAAATTATATTCTTTGAATTCCCACTTCGTTATAAAAATAAAATCTCTAGAAACCATTATTGCAGTATATCTTAAAAGGTAAAATATATATGACTCGAATCAACGTAAAAGAGTTATTTACTATTCGACCAGGTACATTCTTTATTTTCCTTCCACTCAGGCTCTTCGGCGTCGTATACTTCTTTCTTCCATATTGGAACTGAAGCTTTTAATGTATTAATAGCATATTCCACAGCTTTAAGGGACTCTTGTCTATGAGGAGAAGAAACTGCTATAACTACGCTAGCTTCGGTTACCGGTACTTCTCCAAGGCGATGATATAGAGCGATATGCTCTATGTTCCATTTCGAACGTACTTTTGCACATATATTATACATTTCTTTTACTGCCATAGGTTCGTATGCTTCGTATTCAAGTTTTATAACCTGAAATTTAATGTAATTACTTAACAATAATTATAATATTCATTATATATACATTTAAAAGAAATACCTTTTTATCTTCAAAATTATCACGCGTCGTTCCTATAAAAGTAGATACTGCTCCACATTTAGGTGAAACTGTTAAATTTACTATTTCTCCTATATTTAATTCCTTGTGTTCTAGTTTAACAAAATCTTTTCCTGTACCCATGTTAACCTTAAATTAAAATAAAACCGATGAGTGAATTTTTAATTGCCAGCACCTTGCTCCATGAATGATAAATGCTAAAACCTACCTCCGCTAAGCGGTGGAATAACAGCAATTTCGTTCTTTTCCGTTAACTCTAAAACAGAATCTTGAGAAACGAATTCTTCGTCCACTGCTAAGATCAATGTTTCACTTATATCATCCAAATGAAACAATGCGACTATGGTATTTAAAAGTTCTAAATAAGATAACTTATTTGGAACAATAATTTTGCATTCCTTGAATCCAACCAATTCACGTGCTTTTGCGAAAAACAATACTTTCACTTCCACCTGTTTAGCATCTGTATCCATTATAAAGAGACAACGTAGTTTGTTACAAACCTCCTAGATATTTTGAATCTATCATAGTGAATATACGTACTCTCGGGACTTATCAGCTCAGGTTATGTAATTAGTATCTTATTAATGTGTCACGCGCTAGTGCTCAGAGATTATTTCTTTTACAAGTTGTGGAAGTTACATTCGAACCTTCTTGGTTATCTAACGGTATACTGTAATAAGATATATTTTATAAAATCGATTTCACATTCACAGGATTTAAATCCACTAACATTATTATGGCTGTTAATTAATTTTTCATAATAACGTTTGACAGGGAAAAAAGACTGCAAACGATGGAACATCGAAAACATAAAAAGCGTCCAACGGTAGTGGACATCTTGAAACGTCAATGTAGCTTATACGACGCATGCGCAAAGATAAGACAATGCGTGGCTGAGTTCATATCGCTATAAGGGCGCAGAAAAGTAATACGATTTTCTGTGTCATAGCCATATATGTATAAACATAAGTTACAAAAGAAACGATTTTTTTGATAAAGCCTCGCGAACATCTTTATCCTTCATTTTCTCTTCGATAATGACACAATTCTAAAATTAATCTTCGTAGTACATCTGCAATCTCGCGAATAAGATTTACTGCATCATCGCTAAAAAAAGTGGTGACAATAAGTTACTTAGAACAGTTACTCGTAACATAAAGTCTATTCGTTGAATTTTCATAATGTTGTTCAGACCAACAACAAAAAAAAAAGTCGATGCTCTTTTGTACGTATAATGATTATTCGAATGCCGTATATACATTGAATAATGCTATCTAATTAAACGAAATCTATTCCAACGTACGGGAATCGATGCACGGTGCAAGTACCACGGAGTTATCATATTGTATATATGTTAGTTATTTAAGGGTGTGACACAGTTTATGAATTCGTTACGCGCGAGCAAGCCGTATCAGTCGACAGAGAGCATACTTATCTCTCCCTCTTCTTCCTTCATTCGCTTCTTTTCCTCATTCGATATAATAACTTGAATGAAAAACATGTGAAAATGGAAAAAAAAAACATTCTATCGTCGATCTTCTAACACCCTATGCTATATTAAGGTCAGCCGAGAGAAATGAGGTCGGTGAAGCAAGGAATCACGGTGCTCTAAATACACACGTATGTCCTAACACACAAAGAGAAAGAACGAGAGAGTGAGAAAATGGTATCGGCATTCCGTGTTAGTTTATGCCCATGAGACGATACGTGTTAGTATATTGACCAGCCATCGACTCATCGTCAGGCAGGTAGTTTAAATGCTCTCTTTACTACTGAAAATTCATCAAAACGGCGATTCAAAGTCGAGCCAAGCTGTAATCGACATGCCGCCGCTGCACCGTATATAGGTCAAAATTGATTTGGGTACAACTTCCGCAGGAGCGTATCCCAACGTTACGTGCCTTTCCTAAGGCAAGAGTACGCGATAGGTCGGGTGCATCTTTCGTTGGACATTTTTTTTTTATTTTTTTATTTTTTCATTAGCGAAGACAATACAGACAGAAAGAAAAAATGGATGACGAGATCGGTCAACGTAAAAAGAAAATCTCATCGAACGCAGTCTCCTTTTGCCGACGTGAGAACGGCAAGAGAATTTGTAACGAAGGACACGCGGCGCAAGATTTTATGGATACTGCACTAACTTTGCTACAGTATGTCAGCGTATCCAACGGCCTTGGTATATGCATTCGAACGTATTTATCGCGCGTGTAACACAATACACGCTCGCGTTTGAAGCACTGACGCTTTGCTGTGTATGTGTGTATGGATCTATATATACATATACATACATATATATCGCTTTAGTCTAGCTTTAGTCTAAAAAGGTATATGTACGAGATTCTAAGCTCGAAAATGGGCTTCTACCGTCTTAAGGATAACGGCGACTCGTCAAGGGTACTTTAGCACTCTTCTTCTACGGGCCGATTAAATAAAACGCATTAAAGCACGATCAAAATCGGACATTCGTCACGCATTAAACCGGTTCGCGATAGTCACATCTCTTACGTATATATATACATATATATAATATGTATGTATATACATATCTAGAGATGCTCGCTCCACGGATACTACTACTGGAATATGTGATGTAACGGAGGAAAAATTCCAAGATTATTACCCAAGCGCGCACGTGGATTCAAAAGGCCAAAGGATTTTTTTCCCCTCGCGTTTATCCTCTATTACCGTACGATCCGTGGATACTTAATCGAAAAAACATCTTTATACTCGTTTCCCCGGTTCCTCGTATTATTACGTAATTTTCGATGGAAATGAAAAATCATTTTTTTTTGTTTAAGAAGTAAAATGTGTGTGTGTGTGTGTATCAATTTACGAGAAGAAAAAAAAGAGTCCAAAAAAGAAGCGTGCAAAGATCACAAGAATGGGCGAGTGCACTCGAATACGAGCTCGCGTATGAGTCTCTTTTGAGGGAAGCGCCGAAGTATCGGACGTGGTGCGAGAAAGACTCTGGATGGACGGATTTAATCGCGCAGGTGAGGAGTCGAGGCAGCGCGCATGCGCGGCTATGCATGCGCGCTGCGGTAATGCGTGGCCGCGCGCGTTGCACTTACGCCGGCGTATAGGCGTGGAGTAGGAAGCGTTCGCGATCGCTTCACGCGAAGAACGACGGACGTGTAAACCTTTTGTCTCTTTCTTTTTTCACTTACGATCCCACGAGTTTTATAAAGAGTCGCGCGATAAGATATCGAACGAGCTTTCTGTTCCCCACCTTCCCGTTTTCTTTTTCTTTTTTTTTTAAATATAGCACACGATCGAGCGTTCACGTACACGCACGAGATCGAGAGTAAGAAAAATGAAACTCATAGAGCGAAGGATAAATAAACTATCAAGCCGAGAGAGTCAAGATTCCGAGGCTTCTCCTGGGGGCAGCGTCGAAGCCACCAGCAACTCGGTCGACGTCAAGACGCGAGCCGTCGACTCGACGAGGAGACGGAACCTCGTAGCCGTCGATTGCAAGTCGATTCGTCGCAATCATCGCGTAGCGTTCCAGACGAGCAACGGCATTGCGACACGCGATCGCGACCCAAAAATATGTATCTACATAACCGCCACGATTCTTTCGCTTTTGGCCTTTTCTCGATTCTGCTTGGACTTTGATAAGCTAAGAGATATGACTAAACATTATCCCTTAACTTAACACGTTAATTGCCGCATCGATTTTGCCCAAACTTTAACGCCTAATTTTATTTATAATATTTTTCAAAATGAAGATACGGAACAATTCTGTATCTCGTCTTTTATATTAGACCTTACACTTCTAGTAGACACGTTAAAACATTAAACATTACACAGCAACGATTCAAATACGATCTGTAAAATTGAGTGGGAGTCACCAGTGACTCCCACGGCATTCAACGTGTTAACTAACAAATATCGTTTTGTAGAATATCGAGAGTCAGTCGAGTTCGTTATCGGTATACATATGTATGTATGTATGTATATATATATATATATATATATCGCGATTAGCGTAGAACTCTCGCTTTTCCGATCCTTATCAGAACCTTTCGACTCTTAACGTTCGTAAACGGTAGAACCGTCGAGAGTCCCAAGACACTATAGTTATCTATTATACGGCGATTTATATGCCTGCTTTTACAGGCAACCCTCCGGCTCAACGATGGAAAAGGTCTGTTTAGCAGTGACTAAAGTCAATGGATGTCCCTTCCCTGCGTCGGGATCCCGTCGAATCGGAACGTGCATGTAATCAATGTTAGGAAATGACGCATTAGCCTGCATCGCCTTCGTCCGAGTGCCTGTAAAAATACACAATCCTATGCGTTTCGCGTATTTTCGAATACTTACGAGCTTACGAATAATATATAGTTACGCGCGATAAGAACGTCGTTACGTCACGGCCGTTCTACAATTTATTATAAGACAGAAGGCATATAATCTCGTTTATTCGTTAATA
>JAIFRP010000030.1:11952126-11969763 GCA_032403825.1 Odynerus spinipes
GAGAGAGAGAGAGAGAGAGAGAGAGAGAGTAGGACGGCGCGCGCGCTCGAGAGAGGAACGCGAGGGCCGAGGCACGCACCATCGGGTATCAAACCAGCTGGTTGGCAAGGGAGCCGCGCGCGAGCAGTTGCCAGTGAGACGCGGCAGCCCGCGAGCGTGTGTCATTTGTTCGTTCGTCCGTACGGTGCGTACGTACGTCCGCGGTACGTCTCCCATCCGTCACCTCGAAAATCCATCATCCATCCACCGTGCTCGTGCTCGTGCGTACGTTCGTACGTTCGATCGGTTCGATTCATTAGAAAAGCAATCGTGAGTGGTGGTAGCAGCTCTCTGGCTGACCGCTCGTCGCTCGACCCACGACACTTGCCCCCCTCCCCTCTCGTCGACCGACATCTCTTTCTGTCTCTCTCTCTCTCTCTCTCTTGCTCCTATTTTATCTTTCTCTTTTTTCCTTCTTTGCGATCACAAGAGGTAGCACCGTCTTCGTTGCGCTATCGCTCTTCTCCTCCTCTTCCTCCTCCATCGCTCCATCTATCTCTCTCTTTCTCTCCCTCCCTCTCGCTCTCCTTGCCCCACTCGCAGTGAGTGCGTGTGTGTGCGCCTGTGTGTAAGTAAGTAAGCTGGTGTGTGCACTGCGCTGAACGACCGAGCCAAGATGGCCGCCGATTCAGGAATGGAGACGTGTCCCTCCCCAGAAATCGCAGACTCCAGAAAGCGGCCTCTCGACTGCGACGCTGAGGATGGCGCGACGAAAAGGTCTCACTATGGATCAGGTAACCACATCGAACGTCCTCCGCGACGATTCTTTCATACGAAGACTTTTCTCACGCGCATTGTAGCTCGGTGGTCGCACGCACGGTTCCCCCCCCTCCCTCTTCTCCATCGGGTCGACCGTTCCATCCACCCATCTACCTATGCATCCATCCAAACATTTATAAATTCCCTTCTTCCTTTTGTCTCCCCTCTCGATTAATTCGACACATTCGCCTTCATTTTTCCTCTCTCCTTCTATATATCTCTTTTCTCGACCTTACGCGCGCGCCTTTGACAGTCTCTCTCTCTCTCTCGTTCGTGGTTACCGCTGTTGACACAGCGATCGCTTCGCGCGCAGTCATTCGCTCCTTCTCTATCCCTCTTTTTCGCTCGTTCGCCGCTCTTTAACCGCGCTCGACCGACGGTCGCAAATGTCCGATCGACCGACCATTCCCTTTCGTTTCCCACTTGGAACGATCGACGAACGTCTGCCTGGCCAGTAGATCGAGGCGAGAACGCGGTACGTCGCACAGCGGTTCGCGCATCCTTTCGTGCCACGTCTCCTTTCCTTCTCGTCCTTTTCTCNNNNCTCTCTCTCTCTCTCTCTCTTCCTCTCCCTCCCTATCTCCTTCTCTCTCTTCCTCCTCTCGTTTTATCTATCCGGTTTGTTTTGCGCGGTGGTGTCGCGCTGCGTCGAGCGACCGACCGACCGACCGACCGATGGCGAGGTCGACGTCGACGCCGACGCCAACCAACGTCAACGTCAACGTCAACGTCGTCGTCGTCGTGCGCTGCGCGGCGATGCGTCGCGTGTGTTTTCGAGCGCTCTCTCTCTTTCCCTCTTCCTCCTTTCCTTATTAATTATTTATCTATTTATCGATCATCTATCTCTATCTATCATCGGCGCGCGAACGGATGGCTAAGCTGCGATCGTGATACGCTCGTCGTCGTCGTCGTCGTCGTCGATGTTAATGGAGGATCGTGACACGACGCTCGACAGTTTCGTGACTCTGCAACTTCGTCATCAACGTCGCGGAAGCAGTTTCTTCGCTCGCGCTACAACCACCATTGGTTCCTTCTTTCTTCACTACCTCCTCCTCCTCCTCCTCCTCCTTTTCCTCATCCTTCTACTCCCTTCTCTCCTCTCCTTTTATCTCTCTCTCGCTCGCTCGCTCATCGCCGTACAGCGACGAGGACGACAACGACACCGTCGGCGAACGCGAGTCGCGTGTCGTTTTTTATGTCGACCAGCACGCGTTACATCCTCATTTTTTGGCCTACTCTTCTTTTCCTACACCTTTTTCGACTTATTCCCATAGTGACGTTCTTGTCGCCAAAGCCCGCTCTAGCGAGAAACGCAACGTCGTCGTAGCTATCTCTTCTTCTTCTTCTTCTTCTTCTTCTACACTACTACTACTACTCTCGCTTTTGGCATCGCGTTTGCCATCGACTCTTCGCTTACGTCGTCGTCGTTGCTGGCTGCCCACCGTTGCCGTCGTCGCCACCACCGCCACCGTCGCACCGTCGTCATCGTTGCCGCTATAATACCACCACTACATCGTCATCGCCACCACCGCACCGCCACCGCTGCCGTTTGTGTGTTAGACGCAAAGTGGCAGAGTTACTAGGATGTGGCGTATCGGTGAGTTGTCAGGCACCACGCGACGTTTCGCCGTCGAGGTTGCGGGTCAAGGTCGATGCGAGGCAAGCGAACGAGCGAGCGCACGGGGCTTCCATCTGTCAAACAGCTGTTTGCCTTCGGCGCATCGGAACTTTATGCCAATTCTACTTCACTTCCGTCATCTATCTCGATTTAACCCTTCCTTCTTTTTTCTACCCTCGCACAGATCCGTCGTGTGTTTTTTCGTCTCTTTTATCGCGAACGATCGACGCCTTACCCTATCGTCTCTTTATCGCGATAGTACGGTACGTCTGCGACTTCGTATCGAACCTAGAATCGTCCTCGTTGTATCTCTTTGTCGAGGTTGTTATTCGTGTTTATTGTGTTCTCTTATCTTTTTATCGTATAATTTTTTTTCTCTTCGATAACTTCTATGGTTGAGGTTCGAAGGTTTGTCTGGCATTCTCTGGAAATTAAATTATTTAATATAGTTTGGTACGATACAGAGTAAACCTATGCATATATTCATTGTCGAATCGAAGATCACGGACTGCTATAATTTGTGCACCATCTTTGTAAGATTCTTTTAAATTAGCTTTTATTATTTACATCGATCGCAATACCTGTACGAATAGGTAGACCTTGCTTATGTTTTTCATTCAACATGTCGATGTACGATGTAAAAGTTATTATGGAATGTTCGTAGGTGGAGATGGAACGTATCATCTCAAAGTATTGGTCCCTGGTGTGGCCGCCGGAGCCATTATTGGGAAAGGTGGGGAGACCATTGCGCAACTTCAAAAAGATACAGGAGCAAGAGTTAAAATGTCTAAATCGCATGACTTTTATCCAGGTATTTGCTTTGTTTGTCTTTATAGTATTGTTGTCTTGTGTTTGCTCGTAAAGTTAAAATTCTTATAATTTTTAATTATCTTACTATAGGCACTACTGAGAGAGTATGCTTAATAACTGGTAATGTCGAAGCCATAATGGCTGTCATGGACTTCATCATGGAAAAAATTAGAGAGAAGCCTGATCTAACGTCCAAAACTACGGTGGATTTTGAATCTGGTAAAGCAACGGCGGAAAGAGATAAGCAGGTACGATGTCGCATTCTTATTTCTAATATTCTCAGTTTGTAATTTAAGATCACGATATATATTTATCTGATGCTTCTTCACGACACAGTGAAATGTAAAGTGCTTACTAACATTTTAGGTAAAAATTTTAGTGCCTAACAGCACTGCAGGGATGATTATAGGAAAAGCTGGAAATTACATTAAACAAATTAAAGAAGAATCCGGCTCTTACGTTCAAATTAGTCAAAAAGCTAAAGATTTATCTCTTCAAGAACGATGTATCACTGTAATAGGTGAAAAGGAGAATAATCGCAATGCATTATTGATGATCTTAGCAAAGGTGGCAGATGATCCACAAAGTGGTACGTGCTTGAATGTCAGTTACGCGGATGTAAGTGGTCCTGTTGCCAATTATAATCCCACAGGCAGTCCGTATGCCCAAGCTCCAACAAGCACGCCCACCTACACTTCTACAGCTAGTCTTAACACAGGTAGATAAAATGACTATGATTACCTTGAACACGGATACGATTATATTTAACAAGTTTTACGATCTATGAACATTGATTATGCTTTAGTATGTATACGCTATTCAGTTAACTACGTATACATTTATATATTCTATTTTTTGTATCTCTTACAGTAAGTCTCTTGAATGGCGCTGGTCTGAGCCTTAATTTGAACCTAGGTGCTGCTATCACTGCTGGTACAGCCCCAGTTACGACTCAACTTTTAGAACACATAAAGTTGAATTTACGTACGACAGGTTTTTCGGAACCTGCCGCTACTGAGATTTTAACCGCTATTGCAACTCTCGCGAAATACAATATCCTTGGGATGGGTATTGGAATGCCATCGAGTATGAGTTACCTGGGAAATCCAATGGATAGCACCACAACAGCCAATGGTTCTAACAACAACGGCGGAGTTTTTGGACCGATCGGAACAGTTCCTGCGTTGGGATCTACTTCACCCACTCCACGCAACACACTCGATCGATATGAGCCCTTTGATCCATTTAGACAGAACAACACTGCTGCCAGTGCTATTCACCTGAACAACAATTCATTTGGTCTGGGCACTAACCAGTTATCACTTGTAAGTAAGAGTCCTACACAGGTAGACGCCAACAACAAGGAGACCAAGAAAGTAGACATAGAAATTGCAGAGGTTATAGTGGGAGCTATTCTGGGACCCGGTGGTCGTGCCCTCATTGAGATTCAGCACCTAAGTGGCGCCAACATACAAATCTCTAAGAAGGGCATGTTTGCCCCTGGTACCAGGAACCGCATAGTGACTATCACGGGTTATCCCAATGCGATCGGCACTGCTCAGTACTTGATCGAGCAGAGGATCAGTGAAGAGGAAGCAAAACGAGCACGTCAAAATGCCATCGCCAGTATGATTCACTGATTTCAAGTACAGCATTCTTGATCATCCCATTATCGGGCTCCGTTGTTCGCCTCTTCACACTTTGAGATGCTACGGCAGCTCCTTTCTCCCTTTAACACTTGTCCACTACCACCACCTACCACCCGTTGTCATCTATCGCTGCATCACTATAGCGCTTGCATTCTCTCATCACTGTTCATGCATCCATCATGGCTCGTCAACATTGATCTATCTTTTAAGGTTATTATGATATAAATATTATATGTTATATGATAAACTACTACAATTGTTCTGTGATACACCACATTACGGGGCTTTATCACATATAATACACACGTACTACATCAGAGTCACATAATATATCTAGTTATACGATATAATATATTGACAGGTGACCCAACAAAACTACTATGAACTAGAAACAAAAAAAAAGATAGTATGCTTAGCCACGAACATTTAAGAAAATGTGGCAGATGCTACGAAGGAAATACCTTCTTAGCATCGTCCTTCTTCGTTCTGTTTTTAATAATACATTGACTGAATAATACTTGAAATTTATGTCATACAGAACTCATCATTGAAAGTCTTTAAACGAAACGTGTGTATTTCACTGAATTCCATTTTTGTTTCTCTTCTTTTTTCATAAAAGTATATCTAAATTATTATGTCAAATTGTTCCTTAAATAGCAAATGTCTAGGCTAAACAAGATTTTACTCACTTAACATGCTGTTTGAAAAAGCACGTTAAGTATAGAGTAATACCTTGCCAAAACCAAAGATTTTCCATATACAAGGTAAAGGTGACTTGGCTTGAAGTTGAATACGCATACGGAATAAGAGCTGTTCTAAATATGAACATATATTTATATATCAAAGCTGGCTGGACCAGTTAAGTACATAAAGAATAATCATTCATCATTGCCAAGTATCATTTTTAACTCGGAATCATTGAATCCATGCAGTAATAGAATTTTATCTATTTTGTGTAATATTTAGATAAGTACACTCAAAAGTAGCATAATTTTTGACCTTATTCTTTAACATATACTCATGTAACAGTGAAAGCCTACATACCATGTTCATTAACACAATTACTTTTTTATCATAATAACAAACATTTCCATAGTTTAACCACGCAGTTGTACCTTGGTTTTATAAATATAATTTATACATGTTAAACACTCATCTAATTACTTTTAATTTCAAGATATACTAATTAAATGAAGCTAAATTAAATATATTACTAGAAAACTTTCATATTATTTATCAGTTCTGTAATAAATAGGACTAACATGATAATACATACATACACTATATCACATTATATATTGTCTACGTTGTAAAAATAATTTTTGCGCATATTTATATGCGACTTACTGTTATCGCTAAACGTTGCTTTTATCCATTATACAATTTTTTATATGAAACATTTGCTATTTGATTGGAATGATGTCGTATGCATTATGATTCATTGAATTATAAAAAAATTATGTTTCTTACATATTAGTATGAAATACCATCACGTTGTACATTCCTGAGCTCTGTATGACAGTTTGTGTAGAATTTTATCAAGTTTATTCATATTAACCTGAGCAAAACTCAAAGCAGACCCATAGAATTCCTGTTTTAAAACAGATTAGGGTCACTGTATAATGTAAAACTATTTGGAACTCTTGTTTCAATATGGTGGTGTTCGATCGAATGCAGTCTGTATTTACCCTTCTATAAAAAAAAGGGTTAATACTGACATTTCAAATCATTTTATCTTTGCGGGTAGGTAATAGGATGGGGTGATATAAGATAGGTGGTAATTAATAATGGGTATAGCAAAACTAGTAACTAAAATTATTAGCTGTAGCGTCCAATGAAATGTATAAGTGTACATGAGTACAATTCATAGCTGGAGGCGCTGGCTCACCGCTCTTAAAGATAATGACTTGTATATTTATAAATATCGCATAACACGAGTAATAACAGTAAAAATGATAAAATAATAATATATTACAGAGAGAGAGAAATATATCTATATATAAATATATATATATATATATATAAAGATGCGTATATATATATACATGAAGAGGTTGACTTAGACTATTAAAAAAGAGAATTCATATTATTTGAGATATAAATGAAACGCGTGTTCACGCGTATTATGCATACACAACACGACAAACACGTACACATACACACTCTATAGGTAGTGGAATGATATTATAACATTGTTGATAAAATATTTGCATTCGCAAATGAAGGAACAGGTTTATGTTTAACCATAAATTCTATGTGTACTGTCGATTAACATTTACTGTGTTGCCCAAATGCATTGAAGTCACACAGGCACCATGAAATGCAAAAACATTAGTTTGCTGTAGATAGAACTGTTATAAAATTCTGATAGAACACATAAATGTAATTTATAGCATTAATTTAATTTGTGGATTAGTCTATTTTAATAGCTCTAATGCTATTTATATCATTGGCAGCATAATATTTCTCTATGTTAATTATATCATAGTAATGTTTTACTAATTATCATCACGTCATTATATTATATCTATCATTGGTTATTGTTAATCTTATATTATTATTTTTTCTCTCATGTTTCTGAAATCTTGTCTCTATATAAGCTCCTTTTTTCTGTTGACTGCCGGTGTACAGTATAAAATCTATAACAATGATCAATAGCTACAAAAAAAAAAAAAATTCTCAACAGATAATTAAATTTTTTATTATCTGGATAAATATTTTGTTACATAAAAACATTTCAAAGTCAACCGATCTTTTCTGCTTCTAAAACTCAAACTGATACATGTTGTCACAATCATATTACAAATATGACTAGTGAAACAAAAATATTTTTAGACACGACCGCCAAGCGAGCGTGACTTATTATGTATTAGCATTTCAGACGAGGTTGAACTATCTGTTAAAATGATATGTGTCTCTACGTAAAACAACTTGTGGGTAGCGCAAATTATGTGTTGTAGATTTTTTTTAAAGTAAACACATTCCTTAGTAGGACAGAATATGTTTAAGACTAGCTGTGATGGAGTTGATAAAGGGATATTTTTACCAGCAGCCAGTACATGAAATATGCCACGATATATTAAACGTTTAAAACTGTAGAATTTATTTGCGCAGGAAAAATAACTTGATGGGTTACAAAAGTTCACCAGCAAGAAGAATTCAGGAATGGAGCTTCTTTCTACATATGTGACAATATTTGCATGTGTACGTAAATCAAATCAATGTATAGTAAGTACTTCTTGAATGCTACATTTATTAAGATGTACGTATTATATAACGCTGAAGTGTAAAATTCTGTACAGAAATCAGAGTTGCATATAGTGGAAGAATTGTCCAATTGCATAGTAAAGTGGATGTAACTAGAGTCTTTTACGAGTACCTCAATTTGTGCCACTGGCATATAGTACAAGTAACTGCTTTCACCTTTATTATCGGTATATAGTTTGTTAAATTATTCTGATAATACTAACAGTTACAAGTGTTTAAATGTTAGATACTTACGAAGATACCATTAGATATCATCTAATTGGCTTTACATTGTACAGTTATTTTTTGAAATAAATGGCAATAACAAGTTATATAAAGTGGCAAAACAGTATTGGTTCGCCAACCAGTTACCTACGAGTTGTTTAAAGGAGAGTTCAGCGTTGTATCCGTGAGCCGGCAGTCATTGTTGATCTTAGATGAGTCTTACTTCACGTAAAACTTTGTTTTTGTACAGTTCGAGATATTTCATCCACTAATTCAATAAGTAACTATGCGACATGATCTCTGTGTCGTAATATTTAGTTATACAGAATTATTAGATATAGGTGTGTAGGTAGTCTCTTAAATCTCTTATAAAATTATCGTTACAGTTTCAACATTTTAATTGATAAGGATGAAATATTTGAAGTATCTACAGAGTGAGTAAATAATTATGCTCTCGCACGTGGAGATGTAGTGTAGTAATCAGGGAACTGTAGGAATTGCATTGACTCGCCTCAATTCTAATATGACTATTGTTACAGTAACTGTAATTGAATTTGACACATGTTATCTCATGAGATGACATGCGTGTCACGTTACTTGGCTGTGTGTGCTAGGCTACATTCTGAATCATGCTCCATCATCCATCACTCCACTCTCGCATAGACTACATTAATCTTTATAAGAGAAAAATAGCGACATCTTATTGTTACATAGTAAGTATCTGAAAAATCAACAAATATTTGATACCTGGAAAATTTCTGCATGACATTTGTGTTCCATCCAATCACTTTAGTGCCATATCGATACCACCATCAGCCACACTTGTTGACACTTGACAGTAGAACGTGTTGTTAAAGATGTGTATATTCTGCAAAATGCAGATTGTTTTGAATAAAATCAGAATATACTTATTTCTCATTATATACAAAATCTTGTTATGGAGTATTATAAAATACCTTTATGATTGTTTAGTTTGCATTATAAAAACTATTAGTTTTTGATTAATAATCCTAACGGATTATATATTATGACATCGATATCGATATTTCCGACTACTATTCGATTTCAATATTGTTGCATTTTATTTAAGATTCTGTAACTCACAAAAACTAATTTTGACGATAAAAAGTAAAAGTGTACAAAATGCAACGTTTTCTTATAGATTATGACAGATAGATAAATTATTCAGCTATTGTTTCTAATTTTGGACATTTACAAAATCATCACAGTTTAATGTATAAATGATTATACATATAGCATACATATAGCTGTATCTTTCGTTCGTTTGACTATAAGCAAAAATATAATATTAATTTTTAATTATACAAATAGACGAGTATTATCATTCTTACTATATGTATATCGAAATAACACGTTCAATGAGGTTTACAGACAAAAACAACAGTTTATGAAAGAAACATGAATGGAGATCATGACAAAGGCCTACGATCATTTCTTCTACATAAAAATTAACGTCATTAATTGGCTATTTGCAATTATTAACATTATTTTGTCTAAAGAAATGTTGCATTTAGTCATCCAACAATATTGTTTCTCTAAAGTTTACTTTACTGCCACTTCTTGCAAATGTTGACTATGATTGAACCTTTAAATAATAAGGCGAATTTACAATAGCCATGAAAATTAACATAAATTCTAGTACTATATTAAGATTTATTACATTAAGAATTATAATAGAAAATGTCACAAAAATCATTTATTGCATTGCATTGATTGACAATAGAGCAAACAGAGTGTAATAATAATTGGAGTGTATTAAGTATAATGCGAAAGAAATTTATTACATTATATTAAGCATAAATTGCACAGAAATGACTTTGATAGATGCTCTATTAGAGATAGGGTTGTTACGGTGTTGTGCATTGTTGTTTTGTGTACGATCAACATTAATAAGCAATAAACATTGCTTTATAATGTGGAAACGCTGACCAAACTTTGAAATTCATAGAAAGAAATTTATTGGGATTGTAGTTAGCAGAATTTATTAGATAAATCAAATATTTTCTTCCATTGAATGTCTATGTTGTGTAGTGGCCTTGTATAAGTAATAGTTGCAGGAGGAATGCGTGATATCAAGTGAAACGAACAATATGGATATCTTTATCATAATTTAATAAAAATATTCTTGAAAATGGATTAGTTTATGATCACGATTGGTATTAAGTAAATTTGATCAAGAATAAAAATTCCTAAATTTTATGCATTATTATTCTGCAACAAAAATGCAAGTCATAAATGAAGGGTCATCACAGAAATTCAACCTACATTGAAAATATACTTTGTACCTTCGGTCAGGTACACAAAGTAGCAGTGCACGCAAGATGTGGAATATTTTTCATATCATAAATTTTGTTGTCACGATTCGGTATCACTATTATGACATCGCAAAAATTCACGAAGGAACGTAATAAAACATTATATCTGGACAACAGGAGCATTCATTATAAAAATTTAGAAGGATTGTACAAAATTGTATGTAATGTTATTTTATTGGAAGTGAGAATTAGATTTAGACTATTAATATGGTATATTATTTTGGGTAAGCATATGTAAAAACTTGAAGGAGATCGTTATTGTTGAGGTAGAAGTAGCACATAGCAGCTCGGGGATAAAAAAAAGATATTAAGTACCTTGTTGAGTATAAGTAGTTATATTGCTAAGTCACAAGTGCACAGAAGTGCATATGTGCACACTCACATTCATGAATCGATCATACATATGAGAGAAAACATTTACATTTAAAACAGTGTCAAAATCACACATGCCTACATGCAAGTAGAAGGTTTCACACATAACGCAGTGCGACATTGTGCTTTACCTTTATATGTTCACACCTTTAATTAATATCCCAATTAGAGTTAGAAATTATCTTCCACGATATCTGAAATAAGAGCAGCTGGCTGCAGAGGTACCATAAATATTCATTCATTACTGATGGGATACGATCGTCAAGTATTGTATCTTACATTCCTTTGGCTATAAAGTAATTTAAGGACACGATCTTGCGTATCATGTGTTTTCCACATTGTAAATTATGCTGCACACTTAGACAAATACATCCTAATCATCATTTTATGGTATGATTATACACTTAACACAATTCACTCGGTGAGAATATAAAATGGTGCATTGCGGGCAGTGAGCAAAATTGTATTTTTTAATATTTCAGTGTTTCTTTCTCAGAGAACACTGTGATTTAGCTTTGAGTCTAAAGAGAAGGAAAGAAAAAACTAAATACGCTTTAAAAAGATAGAATTAACAAAGTTTTCGATAAATTGCAAATTATTGAACGCACGTGATAACTATTGAAAAAAACCATCGGGCAAATGTGCGTCATTGTGCTATTATAAAGAAAGAAAGAGAAATATATATATATATATATACACGTATACACACAGAGCACACACATACCACATATGACCTGACACAACAATTTTGACAACCCAACAAAGTTATATATTAGAAAGAAAAAAAGATTCGCGAATATTGTTCTACGTTTTACAACTTCCTTCCAAATGTTATTGTATTAAGCACAAATGCAATGTTATTTTTTATTACGTTCTTAGTATCTCATCAAATGTACCTTTGTATGGTTGATTAAAGATTATACATATTTATTAAGCGAAAACTTGTAACTTCTATGTTCCGAGTAACAATGGCAAGTTAGAAATGTAACGAGTGAATAACAACATTGCTATACGCACTTGTTGTTTGAACGCTTAATAGTACGGTATTCTTACCGATGATGCGATAAGTGTCCACATAGAGGATGTTTAAATGACATTAACAACATTCTATTCGAAATCGTTATAACGTGTCATGACAAAGAATTTTCACGAGTGTAAGGTACATCTCGATTGTTACGTATCACGTGACTATTAACGTTGAAGATTTTCTATTTATTAACAATCTCCATCGTATCTGAACGGTACGATTGTTCTATAGTTTTTGTTGTTAAACAGATGTCCTAACATTACCTATTGGACACCATTATTGTTATCAACGAAGTAAAATTAGTTCACAGCACTTTGAATCTTCTACCCTAATATTACTTTACACGCTAACAACATTTATTTACATTCATAAATTGTTATTCTTTCATCATCAATTTATTCCATTCAATGTTAAATAATTATAAATAAACATAATATATTAACTATTTTCATTCATGAAAAGCATCGTTACCTGTATGACAAGTGATCATAAGAACATAATAAACAATCGCTCATTAAATGCATTCTGTTGTTCTTCATTTCATGACCTAGCCACCATCCATACATCCATCCATTTATCCATTCAATGTCACTTGTATGGTCACCATGCACACTATTTCACATTCACTGAATTCTTTGATTTTTTTGCCTCTGTGAGATGTATATATATAGTGGTGTAGTATAAGTATTTGTTCTTGAAGAAAACAAAGCAAAGGAAACAAAAAAGAAAACAATTGGGGACTCTTTATGACTATTCAAGATCTCAGAAGTTATTGTAATTTTGTCAAAATTAGGAAGGTTCAAAATGTTGTTCGATATACATACAATACATATAATGTTTGTCGTCGAATAATGCATATCAAACATAAGAAATTTTACACGATCAATTAAATAATGTATCCTTCCTAAGTTTTGATAAAAGTGATCGTTATCAAGGGATTTGATCAAAATATAGGACAAGATGCACTTGTAAATATGGTATATGCTGTGCATAGTGAAGATATTTTTTAATTACTCTTAGTATGTAAGTATTTTTTTATAAGATCAATTTCTGTAAAGGATATTTATATAACTATTTTATTACCTGCAGTACAACAGGGTAAAAGACTGTGTTTGGTAGTAGCAATTCGTTTGAATGATTCATGGGATTAAAAAATTGTGATATGAAAGAACACATATGAAAATTGCATTAAAATGCATGCAATGAGATAATGCATTATTGGGCAGATATTACCATAAGCAATTATATCATTCCGTGCGACAGTTTTAAATATTATCTAATTGTATCGTTATGTAGGTATTTGCACACTTGTACATGTGCGTTTTCTTAAAAAATTGTATTTTAGGTATGAATATAAACTCTTTGTGCATTTCATTGCTGTGCAGGTTAATCATAAAAATATTACTGTCCTAACTAGTCAATGGATAAGTGAATACACTTTTTTACCTGAGGGATTTGCAAGCAGGTGCTGTAAATAACATTAAAATTAAATGATGATAAGTTAAGAAAATGCAATGGGAATCGTTCATTGAGTATTGTTGACTTCCTATAGAAAATGAAAAATAGAAATTTGTAAAATAATATATATATATATATATACACACATACCTATATATTCTTTATATAAATGTAATAGGGATTAAAAAGTATTACATTCTTGATGTTATTCAGCTTATTACAAAATCACATTTAAACATTTCAATTTTTATAGTATTATTTTAATTTATTGTATATCAAACTTATTACCTTTATAAATATTTTTTGAACACAATTATTTCCAATCCCTTACAAAGCAAAATCCCCACTATTTATTAGCATCTTTTATCATTGTTTATAAAGAATTTGTCATCTTAGTAAGCAATCTATCACTAGTAATATTAAAAAATTATCTTATAAAAATATATAACATGTCATTATGTTTTTTAATAAAAACAAAGTTTAGGTTGCAATGCTATTTTAAATAAATTTAATAATATACTCATAATGATTAAAATGCTTTGCCTTGAAAGACTTTTTTGCACAGAAATATTACATTTTTATTATTCCAAATTATATAAATTAAAGGAAATGATCTTAAAAATTCAAAACAAAAATAAACGTTGGATGTACGAAACATGTATTTTATAACAAAGACAGTGACATTCGTGAAATGAATGTTACTAAATATATGTATGTTTATACTGCTTACAATTACAAATTATATTATTACAATCAAAATGTATTTTTATTCAAGTAATAAGTGCACATTCACAAACATACTTAATTCATTACTTTTACTTTAGCATCTACAAAATAATATACATTTCTATGACACAGAATTTATTACCTTCTATAAGCGATAAACATACACTATCATTTTCACTTATAAAATATGTATATCATACTATCGTATGGTGACAAAATGCTACCATTATTATACAGTTTCACATTTGCTCTTCTAACGTTCTCACACATTCTTTTACAAATGTTATGTAAGTAATCCTACCTAGAATCTAATTAGGACCATAGCAACATGAAGTCATAACGAATATGCTTATTGCCATTATTTTATCAAACTATATAATGCTTCCAATAAAAGTTTTATATTTTACTTCCAGAGTGATATATTGTAACTGTATATTTATATAATCATTGTATCAGCGTAATCAGGCAAGAAACTATTTCCGCCTTAAAATGTACAGAAAAATTACTATATGTCACCATTTATTTATAACATAAGTTAATTCTTAGAGCATATAAATTATATGGATAATGATGCAATTTATTCTCAGTCATTGAGTCTCCGCTAACTACCGTACGATTAACTGTTGTCAATGAAATTGGACTACAATTAAAAAGAGACCAATACATAGCAATATTCAATTACACATTCTTTATATTTTAATAAGTGTGCTTTGCATTTTTTAAATTTGTTAGATAATTTTATATTGTATACAACTGAAGTGTGTATTACTTGTTTGCGCTTTTATACATGGACAAGGATGACGTTATAAGGAAACTCTTAAAGAAACGATTCAGGTATGTATGTGATTTTTGTTAATTTAATGCAATGAGTATACTCGAATTCTTGATTCATTGTCCTATATAAAAAATTATTTACATTAGCATCTACTTAGTTCCATTATTTATATACTGCATACATAATTTTGACCGATCAATATATAAATATAAATCGATTTTCATAATTTCTTGTATTTGTAAAGTTACAGTAGTAATATGTAATTAATTGTTACTTCCAATTACTTCCATAGTAGAAAATACACAAACAAGTAAGACCAATTGCACAATAGCATATAGATAAAAAAACTTAAAATATATAAAAGAGCAATGATAAATCTATTTTCCATTTGATTAATTATTTACTGTATATCAATTATTAATGTAATGGAATTATCTTAACATAATCTAAAAATGATTATACCATAATAATAATGTAAAATAAGGAAAATTACATGATTGACTTTAGTTGTATTGTGATCTTCACAGCATCTAAGATGTACATATATGGATGTACATATTTTTGTTGTCAACATTAAAAATTATATCAACTGTACAGAATATAAATTGATCGTAATAACCGCGTGTATAACTCTTAATATTTAAAACTTAGTAAATTCACCTGACAAAATTAAGTATATCTAAAGGGGGTATCTCATGAAAGGAATATGATTTGTACTTTTCATTCCTCAGTATTGTTGTTAAATTCCAATAAAATGCATTTCTTACGAATGTCCTTCTTCCTCTCAAAGTTTATATACTACATGTATTGGAAGTTGCAGTCATTATGCTATTTTCAGCAAAAAATTTAAAGATATTTTACTATTATTAAATAGTAACACTTTCCTTATTCTATGAGTCAAAGTTAATTGAAAAATTATATTATAAGTATAAAAGTAAACTTTTGATTTCAGACAACAGAACCTATTCTTAATAGGTTAATACATTATATAAAATATCATGTAAACGCTGTACGAAGACAAATTTTGTAAATTTTGATTGTGCATATAAAATAATCAAAACAACATAACAGAAGTAAAAAAATAGGCCAATATTCCTATTTTTTTTTTATTAAGTACAGAAATGGCATGACTATCACTTCGATTTTAGATAGCTGATACAGTAGCATATGGTTCGATCATGTTTAAAATGAAATATCGTGTATCAGGGATACAGAGTATTTTCATTTACCATTTCAGTACTTAACTGTAGTTTAAAAGTGATAAAAGGTGATAACGTACCATTATTTTATAAATCTGTAAGTGTATTCCGTATAAAATTAGAAAAGGATATAGTTGCAAATTCAACGTTACGTTCTCTCTATGCTTATTAAAAATTTAAGCAAAAACGTATCTTATATGCATGTAAATACTACTCTATAAATACAAAGAGTAGGTTTTCGATAACGTTATTTCTTTGTAAATTTGATACAAAATAAGGCTTGTGGGTACTTCAACACCTTTTGCCACTGTCAAACCACGAAATATTGGACCACCTCTTTCCATGCTTCCAGTAAATTAGAAGAGGAAAAGGGTGGTCTGCCTTGCTTGCTACTTGGTCGCCTCAGGCGGACAGTCAGGCTGGTTATTAGGGTGAGCAGCAGTGAAGGCTGGATGGTTTTCTAAATGTCTGTCTACCCTCAGAATTGTTGGAAATGGTCTCAAATCGACGTGAAACCTTCTGGCATTAAAAATTTGTGGAACCAGGCAACAATCTGCCAGTGTTATTTCATCTCCTACACAATATTTCCCTGCGCTCGAAGACAACAATTTTTCTACAGCTGAAAAACAAAGATTTCATTTATTTCTGATATATGGATTAAAATAATGTAACACCATAATGTTACTATTACATTTAAATCTCTGACCTGTAAAACCTCTCGTTATCCAATGTTGCGCCCATTCCTTTTTTCGTTCCTCTCCTACGTATATTAATACAACCAAATTCTGCAAAGGTTGTATACCACTAGCTATCACTTCGCAAATCTCTCTAACTCTAGCTCTCTTTACTGGATCTGCTGGCATTAATGGGCGATGCGGTCTGGTCTCTTCCAAATATTGTAATATATTAAGCTAGAACACGTTTAAATATATTATTAATTGTTCAAGTAACATAATCCAATTTTATATACTTTTATCATATACTTACAGACTCTATCAGTGTATGATTGTCAATGTGAAGTGCAGGCACTTGTTCCATTGGATTTATTTCACGGAATTCATTACAGTGTTGTTCACCTCCACCTTTTACTAGGCTCACAGGCTTTATGTCATAAGGTATCTCCTTTAAATTTAATGCTACGAAAATGAAAATAATTATTTTAATAATATTTTACAAACAAAAACATAAATCATTCACCTATCCATATTATAAACGACCAAAGAAATATTTAAATATACACACTATGCATAATATAGATAAATATACAAACTAAAAAAAAATATATAATTTCTCTTACCAATTCTCACCCTCCAAGAACAAGAACTCCTCCAATAGGAATAGAGTACCGGCTATAATACATTAAACAAAACAAAAAAAGAATAAGTTTTCCACTTTTTT
>JAIFRP010000030.1:11981405-12000854 GCA_032403825.1 Odynerus spinipes
CTAGTCTCTTCGGATACTTCCGTCTAGTCTTTTCGACACCATAATCGTGTATCTTGAGGCAGTGATTTACGAGTACCAACGACGCGGAAATAAAATTCTTTTCGCGTATCACCTAACAATTTTAATAATTAATGAATACACCAACCTGTATCTGGCTCGTGTTTCTCGACGATTCGACCAGAACTGCGGATTGTGAGAAATGAGAAACACTGATACAAAGAACTAAAAGAAATTAACTACGCGTGAGCAAGACACAGTCTTCACCGCTTGAAGTCGACCCAGGAAATGGTTCGTCCGGACGCCTGGGTGGGGTCTTATATATCCCTCCATGCGCCACTATGTGGTGTCCTTACGCGCGATCGATAGAAAGTAGTCCCTACGATGTTGCTTTAATAATCACATTATAGTTCAATTTATTTCTCGAAAATCGTTCCATTAATCTCCTTAACGTTTATAAATAATAACGATCGTTATTGTTTATCAATATTTTGCGTCTCTTCGAAAAATTAGTATTCGAAAGAGAACGTTTTGCGGCGTAGGAATCGCTCTGCGGTCGACGTCTCATGCTTCCCCCTCCACTCCCCACCCATTGTCAGACGATACATACGTCTGATGCAGCCTTCCTGCTGCGGATAAATCCCAGCGTTGTCAAATTTTCCGTCTCTTATGGCGTTCTTTCACGCTTCCATGAAATTAATATTTTTAACCTCGGCTTTTTTATCATTTCCCCTTGGAATAGTCTTCTTTAAACTTTTACCCGATCATCGATATCATTCTTTTCAAACGTATAACATTCATTTGAAAATTACGTACATATGTATTTTAAGCATACATTTATTACATTGTAATTGAGTTCTATAATGAAGCATATTCGCTTTCATTTAACAACATGAGATTTATATAGATATTCTACTTCTTACAATATACCTACTTGAGGTTCTTATAAAATAAATAACATTATTACGGCTTCGGAATAATTAAGTTTCTACAAAGGAGAGAAAAAACGCGTATTGAACGCCATATTAAATTATACACTAAGATATTATAAATAAAGAACACAAATATAATAAAATGGCGTGATAATGACGCCAGAAAAACTAAATAATATAACAAAATGCTTCGATATTTGTGGGTCACTTTTGCCACGAAACGTGGCAACGCCGCTTAGAGAGAATTTCGTTCACGAATCTACCAATACCATAGTACGGCCATTTCATGGAAGCTTTCCTTTCCTAGGATAATAACCGAAGCGTTATTTTTCTTCTTGATACAAAAATAAGTAAAATAATACACGATGCTGTTCTTTTATTATAAGCACATACATACATACACGTAGTATATCGATCGTTGCGTTAAACTATGAAACGATCGCGTAGTTATTTCGAAGGTATGACGCAAAAGTATTATGATGCCAGAAATGACGCATTTTCGTGGTAAATAAAGACAAATCGTAGCCTTATAAAGTATTCCGATGGTATGACTCATTTAATATTTAAATGAATATTACGATGATCCATTATAATGAATTATTTATAAAATTCTCTGTTCCAACAACAGTATAAGAACAATGCGCGGCATTTTTCTATAGTTTCTTCTCGAACTGTCCAGAAATTTTATTATTCTGTCGCTACTAACAATGTAATATAGACTATCGAAATATATGCAATTGTTTCTTTCCGAAGAACATTCGAGAATGTTCATTCGAATGTTGAATTACTCATCCATCCTTATCTACCAAAGTTTTACAAACACACAGATACCTTTATTAACTGACTTCAATTCTAGTGAATTACTTTTATTTATGTATATATTTATTGTAAAAAATTTACTGTAGAGTTGCGATTCGATCAATAACGATTGCATCATCGTCGTTGCAGTTCTAGAAAGCATGCGCGTTATTCGCAAAAATATATAGACTACAAATTTATCGATTTATGTAAATATAAAAAACGTATATTTCGTGCGTACAAAAAACATACGTATGTAGTATATACGAAAAATATACACGCGAAGTATAGAAAATGATAGCGAGTAATAAGTATTTATTTTACAAGATAAAATTTATTATTGGAAATGCATTATTACAATACTAACTTCTCTAAGGCTTGGCTAACCGTTTATACCCTGCTATGTAGGGACTATAGAAGATCCCATAACGGTTAAAATGTCCTTTACAAAAGGTTGAGTACAGCTGCGCGTTGTGTGAGGTCACAATGACCCCGCAGGAAAGTCTGGCTCGCTCAGCTTGGCCTTCTGCGTACGTTTAATATTCCAATAATGTTAGAGCGGTTATATTGACTTATAATATTACAGCAAAATTTTTACTTTCTGAAACATTTGTTTAATGTTCGTACGAGCAATTATTTCACGTGGGGTTAAGAAATAAATTACAAACAGTTATTGAAAATACTTCTTTTTTTATATTTTATTAATAAAATTTTAATATCATTCACCTACTTGCATAATTTCCCACCATCCATAAAATGTTAAATATCGTATAAATTCATTTGTCATTCTTGTCTTTTGATGTCTCTTATTAATCGTTATATCTTACAATTAAACAATATCATCATTTGTACATACATTTAGTTGATTATTTTTTACATTTGTGTCAGTACATAACGTATTTGTGCAGTATACAGAAAATCTGTATATGTTTGTAATTGTCTTTATTACATACCTTGAATATACATTTAATACATAAATTATATTTTTTGGTATTCTCTATGGCATATAAATATAGAAATATGTTATTAAAAATGTTTCATAAATGGGCATTTTTATTATTTTCACTATTGTAGAAACAAGTGGCAATACCATCGATTTAATGGCACTTTAAACATATACTTTTGAGGCCAAAAATATTTCAATTTAATAACAATTTTTAATAAACATTTTGCAATATAATATTGAAGTGACGATTGAAACATTTATTTTTAAATATTTGAAATTAGTGGAGGTATAAAATATCTATGAGTTATTTCCAAATGTATCTCCTAATATAAAGTTTCATTAAAAAGCATAAAAATCATTGGCCCAGTAAGACTCGATACTTTTGTTCAAGTCAAAATGTAATATCCCTAAATAGACATAATAAAATGATAACTTTATAAGAGCCCACTGTTCGAAGAACGTTAACTTCCATTTTCTCCACTCGTTTGTACAGAATTTTAATTTTTCTCCATAGACAGAATGAATGCAACACTTTGACATTTCCATGAACGAAGACATTCGGTTTTGTGTCTTTAATGAATGTTCAATTCCACGCATTAGATCATTAGTTTTAAGAATTAATAACATTTGTCTATTAACTCTTTGTAGTACATCACTAATTTGTGGTAATAAGTTAGGTATTTCTTGCTGAAAAAGTTCTTTCTCGTGTTTATCATAATTTGTTTTCTGTACTCCTGACATTATAGTGTCCCATGTTCTACCTGATACCATGCATGCTAATAATCCATAAAGGTCACCTACACCTAGATTTGTGCAGTGTGTTTTCATAGCATTTCTATCTCCATTTAATATTGCTAACCACAATTTAGAATATTCCCATCGAAATTCATTGGAAAGAGTTGCATATAATCCATGATCCAACAGAATTATTTCTGCTTCTGAATTATTATTTCTAACAAGAATGTTCCCTGGGTGAGGGTCGGAATGTACAAATCCAGTAATAAATATCATATGACTATATAAGCGGCCCAATTTACTACTGACTTCATATGGATTTAAATCTTTACTTCGTAGGTATGCAAGATCATTTATTTGACCACCTTCCACGAATTCCATAGTTAAGACACGTGGAGATGATAGCTCCCAATATATCTTTGGTACTCTTAACCAATGGTAGTGGGAAAAAAGACCTTGTATCTTTTCTGCATTTTTACCTTCTTGAGTGAAATCTAGCTCTTGTGGTATATTTTTTTTACTTTCATCTACTAACCAATCAAATTTAAAGTCTGGAAAGATATAAGATGTAATTTTCACCAATGTAGACATAGTTTTTATATCGATAAAAGCATTGCTTTTGACGGTACGATGCTGAACTTTAACAGCAACTACATTGCCATTCTTAAGTACTGCTTTATGAACTTGTGCAAGACTGGCAGTACCTAAAGGTACAGGATCAATTATTTCAAATATGTCATATGGATCTTTTTTAAAATCTTCTTTTATCACCCTAAGGACATCTTTAAATGATGATTGTGGTGCAGAACTGTGCAAGACACGCATTGTATTAACATATTCTGCTGGTAACAAATAATCCAATGCTCCAATGTGTTGACCAACTTTGATATACACGCCTTTATTATCGCAACAAAGTTCCAAAAGACGTTCCGCGCCATATTTGTGCACTCTTGATTTTAATTCTACATATTCTGGTGAAGCACTTTCTAAACCACTACTGTAAAGTTCATTTTTGTAGTGGTTACCTATTATGAAGACGGTAACAGCAGCACGCCCAAGACGTACAATGCCGATTGATCCAATGTCATATTCATTAGCTTTTAAAGATGCCCATGTGCCAAGACCTATTGCACTTATAGTAACACTTTTCAGTAACCTTCTGAGTCCAATCATTTTAATAAAAATCTATAAAATTGTTTATGTTTATTAATTTTATGTAATGAGATGTAATGAAAATGACATTTAATATTTTAGAAAGTATAGGTGGATAAAAAAACTAACCTTAAATCATAAAATCAGTACTAAAAAATGCATATGTATAATACGTATTTTCGTAATACCTCGTAATTTCAAGAAAATATAACAATCTTAGAAAAGAAGTCCCCTTGCTGTGTTCATCATATTAAAGATGTGTCAGATAACCTAAATGTCACCTACGTATATCACGCACACGTTACAATTAAAAATCAATCAGAAAAGTCAAATAATTTTAACAAATTTTATTTTTTTAATTCACTTAAAATAAATTAATAGCTGTTATATTAAAACAACTGTGATTATTGAAAATAAAGAGACCAAAGACCAATAACCTAACCTTTCCAAAAATGAAGTATTGGAAGCTTTCACTACTTACTAGAAGTATCTGAAGTATTGCTTTCACTTTTATGAAATTCTGGAATATCTTCAGCAACACTTTAGCAAGATCCGTATACATTGCAGCTATTAATGTTATATAACAGTTTATGTTAAAAAAGAGATAAACTTATATAAGATTTAAAGAAATCTTCATTTTATGGTATATAATAATGTTTAACTTTGTACTACAATTTTGGGTTACATGTTAAAAATTAACTTCCTGATAATTAACAATAAATTGTTTTTAACTGTTCAAATAATTTTGTCTTTTGAATGAGATAGAAAATATTTCTCAATATTTTGTGAGTAAATTTTGAGCATCATCTGATAATATATAAACTCAAAATTAATTCAAACATACATTTTTACTTATATAGAATTTTGTAATAAGATACAAAATTGTGCTATACATGAAGTATTCCAAAATATATTGAAACATACTAAAGTATTATGTAACCATGTTATGTTAAATAAACTAAACATACTCTTCTTACTGCATTCTGTTGTAATAAACAATATTTTTAAGTATAACAACACTATCATCGTGTAATTGCTTGATTTGATGCATGCTGTATCAAAGCTTTCTGAAATATTCATTAAGTTTCATTATTTTACAAGAAATTTATAAAATAAAAGAATAATTTAAATAATTTACCTTTAATATTGGTATAGCATTTGTAAGTTGTAACCCAAGGCTTCGAGCCAAAACAACAGGAGCTGCAGTTCCCTTATATAATCGATGCAGAGCATCTATGGCCAACATTGTGGGAATGTTGTGACGTTGGCGTAACGTTTCATATCTACTTAAATATATCATGTCACCAAGTATAGCTCCATTTACAACTGTTTCTGCTAAAATTTGCACTAAGACAGTAATATCTCCAAAGCCCAAATTAACACCTTGTCCAGCTAAAGGATGAACACGATGTGCAGCATCTCTAAAGTATAATTTAAAAAGAACTTTTTAGAAGTGTTTTAGAAGTAAGTAATAATTCATCTATAGAATCAGCTAGATTCACGATTTTTATATTTATTGATTTTTTTACCCAACTAAGACTGTTCCTGGTGCAACATATGACACAGAATGGCCAAACCCTAATGGAAATGCTGCTCTTGAGCATTCTACAATATTGGATATACTTGGTGGTAGCTGCCTTGATGCTCCAGTTTGTAAAGATAGTCCATCAAGTAATTGTTGTAAGGCTTTCATTCCACTTTCTACAATACCATCTTTAGGGTATACTTTCCACAATGCATTGTTTATACTATCAACAAATTCCTCCTCTGGTATTTTCAAAAGTCTTTTTGCTTCATTGGTTGTGACAGACCATACTAATGAACTGAGGGTATTTGTTAACTAAAACATTTGTAAAGATATTATACATGATAAAATAATAAACGACTTCAATTTATTTATGTTAGATTTGTAGTAATAAAAAGTACCGGCAACAAAGCTATTGGTCCAGTTGGAAGAAATCTTTGCCAAGCAACAACATTTTCTGTTGGCTCAGATAATTCTACTGTAGCAACAATTCCCATTTGATCATATTCCCATTTCACATACTGAACATTCATTGTTTGGCGTACTTTAGAATTAACTCCATCTGCACCTACCTATCATATAAAGAAGACATAAGATTAAAGAATATAATGTAAAAAGTAAAATATTATTAGTCACTGCATTATAAGAGGTGGGAGCTATAATAATGACTTCACTCAACTATGTCTGGAAATAACTTCCTTAGTCTTGCTTCAGACATCAGGAAGCATACATCAAGAGATGGATATTTAAAATATCTTATATTAGAAGCTGTGATGTTTATATTAAAAACTTTTCTAGTGTTTGTCTATTTCATGCTATGTGAAATACATTACAACAAATATATGTATGTTATGTACTAAACATGTGCACGGGTGAAGTGGATGTAATTCATAAGTTAAAAACTTCTAACTTATGAAGTTTTTAAAATATGCAAAAACTGAGTAATATTATAATATATTATGAACTTTTGTATAAAAGTTAAAAAAAATTTTTTAGTAAGTATGAAGGCTAAATTAAGATAGTAATTTTGAAAGTGAAATAATGAAATTGTGTTTTGTTTATAAAAAAAGTAATTGTATTTTTAATGTAGGAATTTGATTACTCATCATTTACTCATACATTTTTATATTTCATTCATTGTTTAATTTTTGATCTAAGAAAAGATGATACATGTCTACATGGCTATTTCCTCAAAGGATGTAGTTATCAGTGGTTATATTTAGAAACATACTCCTTAAACATGAGATTACTTTGTATGGATAAAATTTTCTATTATAGTGATAGAAAAAGATTTGGCGTTAAAAATTATATAGGCTTATCTTCAGAAGTAGTGAACAGTGTTGGAACAGTGAACAGTAAGAGCTAAATATATGCCAGATCTGTTTTATAAACAAGTAGGGTATACGGGACATTCTGTGAAGTAAACAGAGAACAAGAATAGTTTCTAAGTGGTAATATACAAGAGTAATATGAATGGAATAAAATGTTTGCTGTTATTAGTTACATATTAAACAAAATATTAATGTTATATCGTTCAAGAGCCTACACTGTAGATAAAAAAGACAATAATATCAAATAATTGATATTAAAATAATTAATTTATCTTTCAGATATTATATTTAAATAAAAGTGCTAAAAGAAAAATATGCAACTATGTCTATACTTAATAAAAAGCTTTTCGAAAAACTCTCTCGTCTTAGTCATTCGCAAGAAGAATCAAGAGGTACCAATACAAATAAAACACCATCTATTGTTGTTAATGAAGAGGTCAGATGATTATATAATTGTTCAAAATATTTTATTTAGTTAAACTTCATGATTATATTTTTTGAAATCATTTAATGTTTAGGGAACTGACAGAGATATATGGATGAATGACATAGATAATAAAAGTATCTCTTCTGAAGAAACATCAGAAGCTGTTATATGTCATATACGTCAACGACCAATGAATCAACAACAACTATGGAGTAAGGAAGAAATTATTTTAGCACTTTCTAATCTTCCAGCAGGGGAGGTAGCTCTCTCTACAATTCCTACATTACATGGCACTCTTTTACAAAAAACACTAGAAGAATTACAAGATTTAAATCTTAGAGATCCACAAAAAACTTTTAAAAAGACAACATGTACTTTCACAAATGGGTATGCTTAGAAATAAGTAATAATTTAGATTAAATTTCATTCAGTTTCTTTAACTTATTTGTTGACTCGTGTTTTAATTTAGATGTACCAAAAAAGCTATTTTAGCATCTGAGAATAGTACAGCTACAACAGCATCGCCTACAGAACTTCTAGTAAAGTGGTCAGAGACATGTCTTCTTGTCGCATGTTGGGTTGATCACTTCGAAATAGTGAAAGCACTTTTAGAAAAAAAAGTAAACATCTCTTGTAGAGATGAAGATGGGAGGTTTGCTAAAAATTTACGATTTTCTCAGTGTAGTGTTTCATAATTTGTACTTATATGTAATATTGCAAATAAATACTGTAATTATAGGACTCCATTACATTTAGCAGCTTGTGCTGCTTCTGTAAAGATAGTGGAGGAACTATTAATGTATGGCGCCAATCCTTGTGAATGGGATTTCAATAAAAAGTGTACACCTCTGCACTGTGCTGCTGCAGTTGGGAATATTGTTTGTGTGAATTCCTTAATAAAGGCAAAAGCAGACATAGATGCTGGATTTCCAGGAAAATCTCCCCTTCACTACGCGGTACTGTGCAATGCTGTAGATTGTGTTGAAGCTTTGCTACAGGCAGGTGCACATCCTAATAATCCACAGGTAATATAACTTAAGTTATAATATGTTATAACATAATAAGATAAGACTCAAATATTATTGATTTGAACAGCATTGAATAATTACTACTCATAAATAGGTTTATACTGAAACACCATTGCATGTAGCAGCTAGTCTTGGGTCTGTTCCTTGCATGAAACTTTTATTAAATTATGGCGCTGATGTAAGAGTCCAGCTTGGTACAGCAAGATCAACACCACTTCATCTAGCTGCTGAAGAAGGTAGTGTAGAATGTACAAAATTACTGTTGGATGCTGGTGCTTCGTACGAAGCTAAAAATTCAAGAGGACAAACAGCAATGCATCTAGCTGCATTAGCTCAATCTTCAGAAACCTTAGAAGTACTCATTAATGCTGGTGCAAATGTAAATGTGGAAGATGTTGATGGAAGAACACCATTACACGCGGCAGTAGCAAAATCATTAAGAGCAGGCGAATTAGTCAAGACTTTGATACAGGTTCATATAATAAAAACATGAAGAATACATAAGATTTATATAGATTGCTATTATCTTAATTTTCATGTTTAAACAGGCTGGGGCATCAGTTAATACACCAGATAAATTTGGTTATACACCACTGCACATTGCAGCATTAAATGAGAATTCATCTACAGTAATGATGTTGTTATCGAAAGGTGCAGATGTTACAGCCAGGACTAAAGGTGGTATTTCAGCATTAAGTTTTATTATACGAAGAACACCAGATATCTTGCCACGTTTTGTTACACGACTAGATCAAGCTATTTCTTTACACGATCACGAATTAGGAGATGTTGATTGTGAATTAAGATTAGATTTTAGACCTTTAGTACCAGGTGGAAAGGGTGAAACAGATCTAATGCTCTGTTTAATAGAAGTTGGCCAAGGTCATATTTTAAAGCATCCATTATGTGAAAGTTTTCTTTACTTAAAATGGTTAAGAATTCGCAAATTTTTTCTAATCAGTTTAATTTTCCATTCCATTTTTGTTACATTCTTCACAGGCTATATTGCTGTTACATACTTGTGGAATATTAGCCATCTTAGTAACATATTATTTTGGCCAATATTGGGTTACACATGTATACTTATCATTAAAGAATTGTTTCAAATTGCTCATGATATATGTAGCTATGTCAAACGTTGGGAGAATTGGTTACAATGGTGTGTAATTTTAACATCCTGCATAGTTTTAATTAAACCAATTCATAACTGGCAGCATCATGCTGCAGCTTTAGGAAGTTTATTAATCTGGATAGAATTAATGATAGTTGTAGGAAGATTTCCAATGTTTGGGCTTTACATTCAAATGTTTACTCAAGTAGCAATTAATTTTTTCAAATTTCTTGGAGCTTATATATGTCTTATAATAGGATTTTCTTTAGGATTTTGTGTTTTGCATAAAAATTATAAAGCGTTTGCCAATCCATTAGTAGGTTTACTAAAAACAATTATAATGATGTCTGGAGAATTAGAATTTGAAGATGTATATTTTGATGAAGAATCAAAAATTTTATATTCTGGTACATCACATTTGATGCTTTTAAGCTTTGTTGTTTTAGTGACGATAATTTTGACAAATCTAATGGTTGGTCTTGCTGTATCAGATATACAGGAATTAAGAAGATGTGCTGGACTCGATAGATTAGTACGCAGAGCAGAACTCGTATCATATCTAGAGGGCATGTTATTCTCCAAATTATTAGATTATGCACCGAAAAAAATAATGAGAACATTTAGACGTGGAGCTATGCTTTTACATCCACCATATCATTGTGCAATTCAGATTCGTCCAAATGACCCAAGAGAAAAACGTTTACCTAGAGACTTGGTAAAAGCAGTATATCGTTTAGTGTGCGAACGAAAAGTTCGTAATACAACTGGTAGGAGTACATTTATGCAAAGTGTTAATGCATTAGAGTCTGATGATATAAGATTAAGTAGACTTCATAGCACTAATTCATCAAGCGAATATAATCAACAGCAGCTAAACGAATTAGCGGCTGAATTAAAAAGATGTTCATATAACATCACAACGCGTTTAGATAGTCTTACAAATCGAGTAGAGAATATTGCTAAAGATTTAGATATGTCAATGCGTTAGTGAGTAATATATAAATTATTACACAATTTATTTTTTATATTAGCTATTTATAGTAAACTAACATTAAATGAATTTAAATATACTTTTTACTTACCAATAGTTTTGTCTTGTATTGTCTTCCATTCTCTAGCTGTACTTTAGCATCTTCTCCTACCAAGTTTGGCAATAGTAAATTTGTAACCTTTGCATTATAAACAACATCAACGTTTGTTTTTTCTTGCAATTCTTTATTGACTGCATGGAGAAGTAAATCATTTTCTACTATATATGCTAGTTCTTTAGACAGATAATCATCATTAAAAGTTATTATGGCATCAGAACACGCATCCCATACCTACTGAAAATATTACATGTAAACATTACAGTAGTTTAAAAATAATCAGGTTACATGAAATAGAACATAAAAAAAAGTATCCTGAGAAGTATATTACCTAATTAAAAAGAAAATGAAGTAGTACCTGCATCATTTTTACGCAAGAGCATCGTATAGCTTCTATATGTTGCCATGCTCCTATACTGGATAATAACGTACGGGTCTGTTGATTTAAAGCAACCACACGATTTGAATACTTCTCTTGAGGTTCATACTTATGTTTATTACCACCTTCTAACAGCAGTACTCTCTTCGATTCTAAATGTCTATTATTAGCTATTAACAAAAAATTATATTAATATAATTATTGATATAATTATTATTCTTTAGTATAGTAGATCTAAAAACATACTTATTTGTACAATATGGTAACAAGTTTCCATCAAATAATAAAAAACAAAGCTAACCTATTGCACAGGCCAATGTTGTTCCCACCATGCCACCTCCTGTAATAATAATATCGTAACATTCTTCATTGTTGCTGCCATTAGAATGACTTCTTCTTAGAGAGATAATGTTATTTGGAATAACATATTTGCACTGTGGCGTGAGAGAAAACAACAATCTCCGGCAAGCCGTCCCAGCTTCAACAAGAGCCGCCATTTTGCACAGTAGACACTGTTTCTTTATAAATATTACCAAGGATAAATTACAGAAATACACACAAATATATCAAATGTTAAGCATAAATACATGATTTCTATTAATCATATTTTTGAAAAAAAAACATTAAATATTCATACACGATTTATGTATTAAAATCTTTTCGAAGATATAGTTTTTATTTAATTTAAATCGTAAAGAAAAGAAAGTATTTTACATAAATGATATTACGTATTTCTATATTTTTCGCGCCAAAAGAATACATTTCAAATTTTAATACGAGTATATCAAATTTATTAAGATTATGAATTGATTAATCGATAAATCATTTTAAAGTAATAATATTCCCATGATAAATCATCGATGTGTTTTCTTTGAGAAAAATAAATAATATGAGTTTACGAATCGTAAGTCATACAATCACAATAAACGCGAATGGTTGTCATCGCAACGGCTATAAGAGCAACACAGTATATAGAAAATAGTAAATTGGTAACGACAATTGTACGATATTTTGAGAAAAGATATTCAAGCGTGTAATAAAATATTAACATTACATTTATATATTTATTTCCCGTGAAATCAGTTCTCGAAAGTTATAGAAGCTGAGACATGTATTTCGATTTCACCATGGTGACGAATACATCGGTGAGGTTACCATTGATCTTTGAAACGCAAACAGGTAGAATGAATGCTATGGAACAAGAACAAGGTATGTCAAAAACTATGTAAACTATATATTACTCTACCGTTTAAATCAATCGAACTTTCATCGTAGTTCTCATATAAATTACCGAAAAAATTATCGAACAATTGAGTATGCAATTAGGTATAATTATTATATTATAAAATCATCAAAAAGCTTTAAAGGAAATACATTTCTTAGTTATAGAAGATTACAATACAGTTTGTTAATGTGCACGCGCTACGTATAATTAAGTAATCGTAATAAGATAATCTAATCAATTGCTATATATATATATATATANNNNTTTATAGGATTTTAACCTTTGGAACAAAAAGAAAAACATTCAATATATTTTCGTTATTAAATTATTAAAAAAATCTTCGTTCACTCGCTCGATACTACTGACTGAAAATATTAAATTATTCTAAATCATAGAACGAAGAGTATGGCAGAGCATATAGGTACTTCGTTTTATAATTCTTGCGTGAAAGTGCCGGTGGATCCGTACACTCGACAACCGACACCTTCTTACGAACGGCAACGATCGACCAAGGGCGAAAAAGAAAATGTTACGGAGAAAGGACGAAAAATTAATTTCGCTGCGGACGATCGGCAAAAAACGGAATCGGAATCTTCGAGTCATCGAGAGAACTTGGAGGATTTTCTAGAATTTTTGGAAAGTATACCCGATTACAAGCAAGTACACCATCTTTCGAACGAACAGTTCCGACAGCAGATAGAATACTTGAGAAGGAAGCAACGACTATTGCTGAAGAATATAAAAAATTCCTTCGATGAATCCGAGAAAGAGACATCGAGGATCTCGACATCAAGAATTTCGACATCGAGGATCTCAACGTCGAGGAGTGCTCATAACACAAAAAGTACGCGAGACGACCCTAGTGAATTGAGATTAAACGGTAAAAAATGTTACCTCGAGGAATCGAGAACCAATAGTCCTGTTCTTTATCCATCCGATACCTTCGCTGGACTCGCAGAGGATCAGGATCTTCTTATGTACAGGTATACATACATATATATATTTACGAAGCACTACCGGTTCTTCGTACGTACTACTATGCTGCCTTTGCGCTATTTTGTCTCTCTCTTTTATTGGTATTATTTTTATTTTTATTATTTGTATATTTTGTATTATTTGTATATTGTTTATTATCTGCTAAACTAAAGGGTTTCTTTACCCGTTTGTTAATAAATAATAATAATAATTTTCTGTTTGAACTACACGAAAACTAATATAAATAGGAATTAATGATATAATTAATGATATCTCGTATAACACGATAGTTGAACTCCTGAAAATTAGAATATCATACGAATTAGAGTGGACAATAGAATTCGATTCAATAAATCATCTTTTTCTGTGCAATATAAAAATTAAAAATTCTCGTCGCGTGCTATCTTGTACGAGATTTTCTTAATTTCTTAACCGCGTTATACGGGAGTCTACTGTACAACATTTTTTCGTCTAGTATCATATTCCTTTTTCATTCCAGAAGTAAGGACAAAGACAAGGAAGCTAAAGCAATACGAAATAAAGAGATATACTCGGCCAACAAAGGCTGGGCCACATGGAGTGAATCAAAGAGCAATGACAGTTTGGATAGCGACTCGGAAGGTAGCGCGGAGACAAAGAGTCTACCGCCGAGTGGTCAAGACTGGCATCCCACTGTGCCTAAACCGTTTAGCTTTACTCTTAGGTATATCTTATACATATATGTATATTTCTTCTTGAAATATGTCTGGGCTGCGCTTTCATATAATAATAATAATGATTATGATGTATGTTAATCGATGCGCGAGAGGCCGACATAAGTAAGAATAAGAGAGATCGGGCTCAAATTATTTTATTTCAGAGAAGAAGCGGAAAAGTACATGATACTCGCTGAAATGGAAGAGGCCGAACGTTCGAAGGAGGAAAGTAATAAGAAAAGTCCTTCTAAGAAACGTCGCGTCAGGCCGATTCCTCTTACTTCCAAATTACCGCTTTACGATAAACTACTTGCGGAGAAGGAAGAAAGGTACTTGCACCTTCGTTCCTATTATTTTTCTCGCGTAAATTGGAAAAAGAACAAAATCGTTAGATTATGAATTAATTAATGGCGCATCCGTATAAAAATTAATCTTAACCGTAAACATTTATATCCTTCACGTTCTTTATCCTTCGTGGGAAAGAAGTCGTATGGTACGCGAGGAGAGTGCGTTGAATTTGCTCTCGCAAGTGCGTCCTTTCAAGCTCGAATGTGATCGACGCGCCTGGAGGTGTTTTACACGATCGAGTCCGGAGATATGTAGCAAAAGTTTTCGCTCAACTTCGAGATTCAAGGCAAAACCAGTACCAAAGAACCTGTTTAGTACCGAGGTGTACGACCGCATGCTCGAGGATGAATATTATAGGTTGGATATATGAATTATTGAATTTATCATTCTACAAGATCGTAATCATTTTATGCAATCGTATTTCAGACAATTAACAAAAAAGATGAGGGCCTCGGAGTTAATGAGATCTTCATCTCTGCCACCCTCGATGGCGAGACGAGAACGCATCAAGTCTGCGTGTGCTCATTTACAGGATCCTGCCAAGGATCCGATAAAGGAAACGGCCGTTCAGAGTAGAGAATCTTCGCGACTGTCAAATCTTACACCAATGACATCCGAGAGGACCAGATCCGCGTTGACGGTCTTACCGTCGCGTGGCACCAACTTAGCCGCTATTCTCAGATGTCAGGCATCACGGTATTCTACTTTCAACGTTTATTTCATACCAACTTATTGCACATTAGTTTTGTATAAATGATTGAGAGGAAAAAACTATAGAAATTTAGTTAGATTATAGAATTTAGTATAGAAATATCAGTCGACACTTTTTGTCGACAAGATCAACCTTATCTTTTTGTTATTGTTATAGAGAAAAATTAGAACACGAAATAAGAGAACGTATGGAGGAGAAACGTCGGGAGCAGGCTATTAAATTAAGAGAAAATCTTATTCGTCGTAAACCCGCGTGGAGAGCACTGAGATCCGCAGCGAGGTATCCAAGTTTACTCGCATTGAGAGTTCTTTCGAATCCGAGAGTTCTGTCGAATATATATGGAATTTTATTATCGAAATTCGAAGAATAAGCGGTCACTCGTACGAGTAGATTCGATTTGCTGTCAAAAGAACGTACATATATAACGTAGAAATTGTTAAGATAAAGTAATATTTCAAATATATATAGGCATGATCACGAAAGAGATTTGGATATTCGAACATCCTTGCGTCGTGACGAAGCCCGAGAACAAGCGGAGTTTCATCGTCTTCAAATGGAAATAATGCTGGAACGCGTGACGCAGATACCGACTCTCTTCGAGAGATATTCTCAGGTAGTGGCATATTGATCATTCATACCAGGTAAAATATGTGAGATATCAAAAACCGGTAAATTTATTTAGAGTTTCCAGGCTTTTTCGAAGCTGCAAACAAAAAATCACAGGGCGAATACGCAAAAGAAGAAAAAGAAGAGCTTAAAAAGAGAAAATTCCAGTGGTACGGATTCGTACGTAAGCTATGACACTAATTCCAGACCAAATTCGGGCTCTCTCGCTAGTTCCTCTACCATTTTGGCATCTTCGAATCAATCGTCAAAATCGTCCGGATCGAAAGAATCGGAGAAATCGTTGGAGAAGTCTGAGAATTCTGGTACTAAGAAAAAAGGTGACCGTGGACCGCTTAAGGTGTCTATAAAAGAAACGGCGGAATTAATCGAAGATAAATTATCTAGCGATCGATATCGCGGAGAACGCGATGACGATGTGCTACGTAGTGATAATGATATTCACGAGGAATAAATAAGACGATAATTAGATAATGGTACATTTATTTATTAAAAAAAAAAATATCTTATATTAATAGGATAAGCGTAATAGAAATAAGTCATTGCATTTATTATGGATAATTTATGTATCCCTTATAAAGAATACGTCAATCGATTTAATTATCTCAAGTAATACGACACTCCACATAACAATCGTGCCTAAAAATGAGAGAGAATAAGTTCTGATTCCGTTGTCTGTTGTATAAACAATGAAGCGACCGTCTTAAACCGGTATTCACAGCGATACAAAATATACTTCATTTTTTTTTGTTTCATATGGACACATGGCATAGTTCGATCGCTGCTATTCTATAAATCGTGATTTATTATAACACGTGCAATAAGTAAGTCAAATGTATCATAAAACACGAATATGTTTTCATTCCAAGAAGCAACGAATTAAATAACAATATGAGATAAATACGTATTGTACATTTTACTCGAAACGTTTCTCGTAGAGATTTCCTTTATAATTAATTGCTATGCATTTTTCGGTATAAAAATTAGAAATCTCTTGGTTTTAGGAATAATCTCAGTTTCTTGCGATAGCAGTCCCGCATCGTAATAACACCAGTGTTATCACTAGGATAAGACGTTTTTAAGAAAGGAAAAAAAATAGAGACAAGTAATAAATACGTCTTCGAGTTATTAATCCCTCATAGTGTTTAAAATCCAATCCATATAATATTTAACATTGGTATAGACGCCAGGGAAACCTTCGGTACCGCAGCTCCTTAATCCAAAACTAACGATGCCGTATTGAATGTATCTAAGATTACTGTTATACGTTCCAGGCGCTTGAAGAGGTCCACCGCTATCACCGAGACAAGAATCCGAGAGCTTTTTACCACCGGCGCACAATTGTTTATACCAAATTTCAATGTTCCTCTTGTAAACCTCCTTGCACTCTTCGTTGCTCACTGGCGACAGAAACACCATCAGTAGATCTTGACTTCGTGGACCGAGCTCCGTTGCACCCCAGCCTGTGACGACGACCTATCGTTCGAAAAGGAAAATTATGCAAACAATTAGGAACGTTACCTTGAACTTTTAATACGTTCGTTAGCCCCTGACTCGCATGAGATATCGAACAAACTTTCATTCAGAATTGTATGTGGTTTTCGTATGGTTATTATAGTAAAAAATGGTAATTATGGTAAATTAAAAAAATATTATGGTAAAAAAAGATATCGATGATGGTCATCGATATCTACGTAAGCGACCCAGGAATAACGACAACTCACCTTTTTCGGAAGTGGCTCCGACGGTCCGGTAGGTAAACAAATCGGTTTCACGTTTCTCGGTGTGAGATCGACATCTCCGTTCAAACGTATCAGGGCGATGTCATTTTGAAGTTTAGTTTTTGAGTATTCCGGATGAAAATGTACACTATCTATACCGAAATCTTGATACTTCTCCGCGCAGGAGACTTCCAGTCCGTACTCGTCTTTGTCGCAATCACGTTCGGTGCTTATATCATGATCGCCGACTCGGACACCTACCAACGTTAAACCTGAAAAACATCGAATCATTTTTATCAGTTTGTTGGATAGAAAGGAAAGAAGGTGTTATTAAAATATCCTCATTGCCACTTGGTGGTTGGAACTTTTAGCTTTCGAACGTCATCGATAATTAAAATCAACCAAGGATTATTACAAGCATGCATTACACGCGATGTAACAGAAAGATACGACGCACCGGGAAAAAGTACAAGGATATGATCTAGGAAATATGTTCTAATAGCAATCCTTATTCGATTGGGGTGATCGATGACTCGTTCGAAAGTTAAAGAATCAGCCTATAAAATGAGAATCATATAGTTTCTAACAAATATTACATTAAATGTAATTTTAGACATTAAAACGAAGCGTTATAATAATTCTATTTTAATCGTATTGTAACTTAAACTTTTAACTCTTGAACGAGTTATCGATCATTAAAAGGATTACAATCGAGACATTTCTTCGTGTGTACGAAAGTATGGGATTAATGTTTCCATTAAACGTTATCCCTTTAAAAGTGGTTACCTGCTGGTAGGGAAGTAACACAATGAGCTGCTGTAAGAACGTATCGTTTGTTAACCAAGGAGCCACCGCATCGGAATTCAGGAGTTCGTTGACCAACATTGTAAGCGATAAGGGCCATCCATGGAAAGTCAAAGACGCCAGTTTTATTGCCACCAATGATTCTCCTTTCCGTTATAGGACCGCAAATATCATGATGTAAGAGTCGGAGATTAGGGTGATTCGACACATCTGGGGGATCGAGAACTGTTTCCACGATAGGTGCCGCCGTTGTAACATTAACCGGGGGTGATGTAGTCTGTAACGATTGAATAGAAACATGATTAGAACAGTTGCGTACAAAAAACGTTATATATTACAAATTGTACGATATCTGTAATTTAATTGTTTTAAGAGTAAATTACATTTGTTTAGCATGTAACTATACATGCAATGTGATATTGACATGCAAATGATATTTACATGTGTAAATTTCATTTTTTTTATAGAGACGGTACAGGACGATTTATAATATACTTTTTTTTTATTTCCAAGTATCGTTTGACTTCGCAGAAAGAAACCGTAATGGAGTAGTTTCGTGATTTTTCTAATTAGACATAAGATAGACGTAGATACGTGACTAGTTAAACGTTCTCGATGGTTAACCGAGCTGATTAAACATCAACGGGTGCCTTGGCTGCGAATTACGATTTCGAAGAACAGCACCATGACTGATGAATACGGAGTAACACGCGGTGACAGTCGTGAGTCGAAGGAAATTCCCACCTGGAAATGGCTCTACCGCACGCCCGACAAAAATCCTGCGTGAATGTGACGGTTGAAACAACGGACGTTGCCGTAACGCGAAGCGATAATTGCAAAACGGGAAATGGTTTTCCGATTTGTTCCAACTAACGAATATCTCGAGACGATGTTTC
>JAIFRP010000030.1:12003671-12041035 GCA_032403825.1 Odynerus spinipes
AGAGAGAGAGAGAGAGATTTTTACCGGGAACGCGTGATCTAATGCAAGAGTTGCAATTTGTACTCGATTTTTTTTTAACATTCCGATGGACCCTGACTTTAGCGATAACCTTGCATCGAGATGCATCGTCTGTCACTCGAGCGATTTTCGAATCTTCGAATCTTTCTATTTGCATCCATTGGGCACCTTGAAATGATTCACGAAGGATTTTTTCTGGAGAATAAAGAACATTTGTGAAAAACAATTTTATTTTGCAAAAAAAGATTGTCGATGTGTTTTTATTATTATTATTATTATATCTATTTCTTACTATTAACTAAAGTAACTTTTTTTACAGCGGTGCATCGCGATACACCGTTTGATGGTTTATTAATAAAATACGCGGATTTATAACGAAATGTGACACGTGTTTAAGTATTCGCACTTTTGAGTAATTTCTGCCATCCCTCGAAGATAGCGTACAATTTATTGTACGCTGGCTGTTTCCTTTCTTGCTTTTATTCTAACGCGTATCGCTACTTTCTCGTCTCTGTTCCATTTATTAGAATTATAGTACACAAGTACCATGAATTTCATTTCTCAACGTTATATATGCAGCAACGTGTTGAAAGATTACGCGTGAGATTAAAATCGTCAATCAGGAACTTCTTAAAAACTAAGCGAGATGATGCAAAAAGTTGCAATTACGTGGAAAGAAAAGAAGAGATAATTAAATGCCCGTCGACGTTCGTTAAGGTCTTATCTTACTGACTATCCACGGGATAAAATCGTATACTTTGGTGTAAACGCCAGGCCAGCCAGGCATACCGCAAGGAGAAGGACCAAAGGACACGACTCCCACTGCGTTCCATTTCGCGCCGTTCCCGGGAAAGGTCTCGATGGACATCAGGGGACCACCGGAGTCTCCTCTGCAAGAATCTTTACCCTTCTGCCCGCCAGCGCAAATTTGTCCGAAGCCTAGCCTGATGCCAACCTGACCGTAGGTTCTTTCGCAGTCGTTTTTATTGGTCAGAGGCAAGGACAATTTCAATTTGATATTCGAAGCGGTTTTGTTCTCCGTTTTACCCCAACCAGCCACGTATATTTTCTCGCCGAAGGAGTCCGAGCGTGGTAAACAAATCGGTTTGATATAATTCGTCGAGACGATGTCTTTCGTCAATCTCAACAAAGCGATGTCGTACTTTTGGTCCCTCGAATGTGGCCTGTACTGTTCGTGCGCGATCTGTTCCTCGATGCCAACCGTGATCGGGTCGTCGGCGCATATCTTGTCATTTTCGTCTTGAATGCAATCTTGTTCGGTGTCGGTGTCGTACTCGCCCAATCGTACGCTCGTTAGCCTCCAGGTAGGCGGTAAATCCTTGCCCTTCAAGCAATGAGCAGCCGTTAACACGTAACGTTTGCTAATGAGCACTCCTCCGCAAGAGGTTGATCGTCCGTTCGCTGAAACGTGTCGTTAAACGAAGATTAATGTCTTTAGGATCGATAAACAACTTCTTTCTAGGATATCCATAACGGTAGAATTATAATTGACGTTAAATACGGTATTTCAGGTAATCATTATTACTCACGTCTTTGATACTCCAAAAGAGCCATCCATGGAAACTCGTCGAGAGCCGTAACCTTTCCACCGACGATTCTGGTGTCCAGGTCCTTTCCGCACTCGCCCGGTAGCAAAGGATTATTGAGCATGTCGCTGATATCATCGCCCTCCGGTTCACTGTTTTTCAATTCCGTGGGCGATACGGTATTCGGATAAATAGTTTGATCATTTCGTTCGGTCGGAGTTACAACCGGCGTCAAAGGACAACATACGCGTGGATCTCTACCCTCGAAACCGCACTGCGACTGTCTTAAATATTCAGCGGTTTCGGGTCCAAGAGGCTGCGATTGTAACACGCTGATTATTGGTGCACATTGCCGAATTCCAATGCAGATTCCCGCGACTCCGTTCGGTGTGTTGCAATCGGATCGTTGTCCTTGGTATTCTGGAATAAAGAAAAATTCCTTACGATTCGAAAACCAAGATTAAAGTTTTATTTTGAATGCTTTTAACGATAACCTTGACTGTGATGTATCATAGTAAGCAGTCGTATGTGTATAGAGGATAAAGTATTATAACAATTATGTAACCTATATTACGAGAGATAAATTCTTAAAGAATTGTTTGTTTTCAATAAAGAATCAAGACACGCGATTTCTATTAGTACACAAGACAATGCTCGTCCTTCTACGGCCAATTGTACAAGATCGAGATAAACGATATTACATCGCGACATAATCGTTATCGTTTCTGCGTTTGCATCTTTTTCGTTTAGAACGGTGCAAAAGAAGAAAGATACAAAAGAAGATTTCAATCCGTTACCGCATCACGTTCGATAATTCTTTGACACGATTGCGTTTATTATTGGAACCGGAACCGTTGCTCGTTAAAATTGATGACTTCATAAGAAACATATTTATTAGCAGCTCTTTCGACGAGCGCTTAGCTCCGGCATTAAAGGTGTTAAATAATTTCGGGGAATTTGCCAAATTACAACAGCGTACGAGATGATGTTATCCGATTTAACGTTTTTCAACTTCGATCGATTTCATATTTAAATGAAGTAATAACTTAATCGATACGATCGAAGTACGAATAAGAATCCTAAGAAAATAATCGGCAAGCCGGACACACGCGCAGAAAGGAAGTTTGGAAGAAAAAGATTAAAAGGATGTTTGGAAAAAGATTAAAAGAAAAGAATGACTTACGTGCACCAACGTTATCGAGCGATGATGTGTAAAGAATAACGCCCACGACGAAGAGAGAATACATCTCGAACGCCAGACAGTTATTAAACAAATGAAAAGCAAAGTAAAAGCACCGTGGCCACGGACGATATCGACGATCCGCGGATACTGTCGCTAAGCTGAAGGAAGTTCGAACACCGACTGACAGCGCGGATGATAGAACGACCGAAGCCAGGGTCAACTACTGTCTCCCACTACACAGCATCGGTCTTCCGACTAATTTGCCTGGGGCTGTTCTAACAGCGTGCACATTTCCCGACGGTACTTCCTTCTCCGATTCGTCCTCTCGCTTCCAAGATCTGAAGAAGAAGAAGAAGAAGAAGAAGAAGAAGAAGAAGAAGAAAAAAAAGCTGTTGCTAAATCATTAAATTCAAGTATCGGAGAATTAATGAAGGACAATACAAAGCTCACCTTTATTTCCATATTTATCAATCGAGATGAATATTTTTGTCGTTACCTTTCTAGTAACCGTATCGAAGGATAACGGGTAAGCCCAGACCCGAGGAAACTACGAATTTATTCGGCACAACATATATACGTCCTAGCCGTGCGCATGTCCTACATGAGAGTACCTTGAAATCCCCGCAGAATTTTTTTTACCGACTTTTAAGAAATTCACTTGTATATTGAGCAAGACCCCAATGACTGTACACGAATGCTTCGTCGGAAGAGTTATGAAATTGTCGATTCGGGATGATATATTTTTATATTGGACGGCGAGTACAATCTCGTTGAGTATATATACATATGTTTAAGTCTAGTATGTTATTACACAGCTGATATTTTTTACGGATAAATATTATCGAGGATCCATTTGATGTAGTGAGAAACTTTTGTATAAACGCCAGGTCTCGTTGTGCTACCGCAGCGTTCCATACCAAACGAAACCAGACCTATTATGTAATATCTTGGTAATTCGTCGATGGTTTCCACTTTCATCAGTGGTCCGCCGCTATCCCCGTTACATGAATCCTTGCCGATGTTACCCCCCGCACATATTTGGCGCTCGGTTATACCGATCATGTTGTGAAGCATCTTTTTGCATTTCGTCGTTTTCATGATCGGCAACGAGACCGTTTGGAGTATCGTGCTAAGTTGCGGTTTTTCTGTCGTGTACATAGTTAAAGAAATGTTCGTTAATAAATTAGAACGAGAGAGTTGTTTGAAGAAAAAGAATCTTACCTATATCGTATATTCCCCAGCCGGCAACTTCCGCCGTCTCGCCAACGAAATTTTTTTCGAGCAAGGGACCATACGGCATGCAAATTGGCATTACGAATTCTGTAGGAATTACAATGATGCCACGATGAATGAAAATAGTTTTGTAGGAACGAAGAAAATGAACGTAACGAGTTTAACGAGAGATCGATATTTACCATTGTAAATGGCGGGCCTATTTAAACGTACGATAGCTATATCATTACGAAAGAGTCGTTTATTATAACCCTCGTGAAAAATAGTGGATACGATCTTGAAATCTTGAACCGGATCGGCACAGTAGTCTTCTTCGCAATCAGGATTTGTCATCGTATTATGTTCTCCCAATCGAACACTATCGATTGTCATCCTTTAGTGGACGATACGATACGAATTTATAATCGTGACGCCAAAATGTGAAGTAAACCAAAAAGAGGGAAAAATTTATACAAATTATTCTATTTTAATCGATCCACGGAAATCTCGTGTTTTGTGTACCCAGAATGACGAAAAAAGTGTCAATCAAAAAATTTACCAATCCGGCGCATTTACGACGCAATGTGCAGCCGTCACTACGTAGTTTTTATTTATCAGGGAACCACCGCATTTGTAATCCGTTATCAAACGATTCGATGAACGAAAGGTGTATCCAATTCTAGCGAGCCACGGATATGCACCCAAACTCGCATTTGTACCACCTATTATACGATCGGTGTTGGAATTGCCACATTTGTCGTGGTCTAAGAGCGGCCATTTCGAATGATGTATCACGTTAACTGTCGATGGAGAATTTTACGTATACGTACTTATATGTTACGTAATAGTCTTCTGACACCATAATTAATTATAATTGTCATACCATTTGACGACACGATCGGACGCATAAGATAATTTCCTAAGAAAATAAGGCGTAGCCATGTTAATAGAAGAATCATATCGTTCGAAGCACTAACAACGTCCACAAATTATTTATTCACTTGCTAATGTAATTTTATGTAAATTCGTTTTTTCAAACGTAAAATCTTGTACTATTTTTACCCTAGAATGATTTAAATACAGAACACGAGAACTCACTGCGTGCAAATATTCGCGGAGAATAGTACCTAGGTTTTAAATGCAACAATCGCTTGGCACGGTATCGATCGCGAATAACGATCCGAATCCCATCTAATTTCAATTTATCGGACGGTTCTACTCGATGTCGATAATTCATTTTACTTATTGATAACCACAACAGAATTTATGCGTTTAACTTTGACATTTATGACTTTTTTTTATTGAAGGTCCTGCTTGAATCAATGTTTTATTATTTTTATGGTTCTTCCATGAAATTGTTACACAATTGAATATTATTTTATAGTGCACGGGGATTAGTAAGTATATCGAATATTTTTTATATATCGAACAGATGAAGATCTTGCATTGAATATTTTTTTTTTTTCTTACGAAATGTCAGCGTTAAAGCACCTTACAAATTTGGATATGTAAAACACGTTTTTTTCAGTAAATTGCGAAAATGATCTAGGAGGATGAAATCTCAATATATTCGTCCTCCTGGGTAATATTTATATCAATCGATTCGACTTGTATTAAACAAATTTAATATTATCTAAATGTAGAAACTGTCTCGGAAGATCAATACAAATCCTTTTGTCGCCGAAATGGTAAATATTTATTAAAGATTTACAAAAAAAGTATTTCTGTACGAATTCGTGGAACAAAGTAAATACCTGTAAAATTAATTTGTAGACCTGTCGTCGAAAAATATGCTGTAGACCCTATGCTCATAAATGTCAAAAAGTCTTTCCTAAGGGTGAGTAAAAATTTCATGTTTTTTTTCTTAAAAGGTCTTCGTTTTATTTCTTTAATAAATTTTCTTCTTATTTCATGCTTAGGTAAAACAGCATCAAAAATTCATGAAGAATGTACAAAAAATGATAATTTTATTCTCCTTGGTGCTAGATACATATTGGATCTATATGACTGTACACGTAGAAGTATTCTTGCAGATGATTTTTTAAGGTCCGTAGTAGCGTCCATAGCATTATTTGCAATTGGTATACAACTTACTAGACAAGTTAATTCCTTAAAAATTCCACTAATTCTTCATTATAATCATAATTTTACCAATGCATTACGTATAACTAATTCATAATTTACATTTAAATTCAGAAAAATTCAGTATTTTTACAATATGTAATTAATTTATATTTACTGCTACAAACCAAATTTACTTCGCCATTGACAATATAAAAGATGTTTATATAAACTCAAAAAATGTTAAATAAATGGTGCCTTTATAAATCTATGAACTTAAAAAGTTTAATGGATACAGTATTGATTTATATTACTATGCTGAATAAATTGGTACAAACACATTACATGAATTACTTATAAACAAAACAAGACAAGTTCCTATTTATTTTCCTAGCTCAATAAGATTTTAGGATTTTGATTCTAATACTACAGTATCTGCATCATTTATTATTTCATCTTTTTCTATCGTATTAGAATTTACTACCGAACCAACTTTATTTTTAGTACTTGTTTTTTCTTCTTGAGTATCCATGCTTTTTTCTTCTTGAGTATCCTTGGCTTTTTCTTCTTGAGTATCCATGGTTTTTTCTTTGGTACTTTCAATTTGAGTATCAACTTGCACAACCCGATCTTCGGATGTAATTGAATCAACATTTTTTGTTTCACTTAGTTTAACATTATTTTTATCGGTTTCATCGCTAGAATGTCCACTGTCATTAGATACTTGTTGCTCTGATTTACAACGTTTTACAGATCCAGCATCTTCTTCCTCGCTATCCTCCGAAGTATCAAGTTCATCGGAATCAATGTCTAAGTCTAGTATGGTTTTCTTCTTGTTACTTTTAACTTCATCTTCGTGCTTTCTCTTAACACCTGAACTTCCAGCAACGGCAGCTCTGAACCCTTCTTCTACAGCATCCCCAATTCTTTCAGTTAAAATGGATCTTTCCTTTTCATAAGTTTGATCTTTGAACTCGTGCTTCGGTACTGCACAAAGCCTTTCCAACTTTTTCTTCTTCCGTTCCGCTGCTTCTTCTTCTCGTTTTGCTTGCTTTTCGATCCATGCTTTTAACCTTTTCTCTTCATTTATATCTCTTAATCTACGTCCACTCAAATCCCTACAAGCTTCACGATTTGTAGTTTTCTCGATTTGCGCACCTATAGCTCGTAACATGGAACCAAAACCACCTTTCCCACCTAATAATTTTGGAACAATGGTTGCACATCCATCCAACAATTTATCATTCTGATAAGCGATACGTCCATTATGAATTATATAAAAATGTTCTCTTGATAGATCCTACAAACAGAAAGTTTTGCATATGTAGATGAAAATCAAGAAATGTCACGATAAAGTTTGTTTCAAGGTTAGATTTTATATCTTTTACTTACGGTCATTTGTTCGAATCGAACCCATATATTGTCAAGTATAAGCGATCCATTATTAAAAAAGATTTGTTTCGGAGATCTCCCAGTACAAAGTTGTACGTTTACCATCTTTATTTTTATTTACTTTCACAAAGCGATTGAAAACAAAGCGCGTACAAAAATTACGTGCTGAAGTTTCTCGTATACTGAAACTATAGAGATTAGGTTATCTTTCACATTGCCCATAGGGGGCTCTGCATACTAAAGGATAACTCGTCCAATTTTTGACCAATGGAGTGTTATCTGGCCATATAATGTTCGATACCATTAGGTACAACCTCTACATAAATTTTCTAATACAATGCTATAGCGTATTTTTTGGAAATTCTTCCCGCCAAATCTCGAACAGTAATGGTTGCGGTATTTGACTTTTAATTGCAATAAAAAGATTAAGTATTCAATATGGAAGGTTTCGATAATCCTGGTATATTTTTTTCGGATAATTTTTCTGTGAATGAAGTTCCCGAAACCCAAATTAATCTACAAGCTTCTAAAAAGAAATTCAAAGAATTTATAAGACAATTTCATGAAGGCAATTTCAATTACAAATACCGGTAGGTAATTTATATAGTTAGTTGAAGACTAAATTTCATTTTCGATAAATTGTAAGATATTAAATAAGAATGTGTATATATCTTAATTAATTTATAATGCTTTATTTAATATACCAGAGATACTCTCAAACGAAATTATAATCTCTGTCAATACTACATTGAAGTCAATTTAGAAGATTTGGCAGCATTTGACGAGTGCCTTGCTGAAAAAGTTTATAAACACCCAACTGAATATTTACCAATTCTTGAAGAAGCTGCAAAAGATGTTGCTGATGAGCTTACAGCACCTCGCCCTGAAGGAGAAGAAAAAGTTGAAGATGTACAAGTACTTTTATCATCGGATGGACACCCAAGTTCTTTAAGAGGCATGAAGGTAATTTCTTATCTATAGACTAATCATTATTATTAATTATTATTTATAATAAAAAAAATTAAATATATTCTTTATGTTTTTTATGCCAAATGTTTTGTTTCAATAGCCAGATATTGTGTCAAAGCTTATAAAAATTCCTGGAATTATTATTTCTGCTTCTGGTATTAGATCTAAAGCAACAAAAATTGCAATACAGTGTCGTTCCTGTAGAGTTGTACAAACTAATATTAGCATTAAACCAGGATTAGAGGGTTATGCTTTACCAAGAAAATGTACTACGTATGTACTTAATACCGTCAAATGTTTTCTTTAACTTTGTTTTGATAAAAAATAATTTTGAAACATATAAATTTTATCTATTAGAGAACAGGCAGGTAGACCAAAATGCCCATTGGATCCATTTTTTATAATGCCAGATAAATGCAAATGTGTTGATTTCCAAGTTTTGAAATTACAAGAACTGCCGGATCAAATCCCACAGGGTGAGATGCCAAGGCATCTCCAATTATATTGTGATCGTTATTTATGCGATAGAGTTGTACCTGGAAATAGAGTTCTTATTCTTGGCATATATTCCATTAAAAAAGTTGTCAAGACAGGAGATAGAGGAAATAGAAGAGATAAAGCCTTGGTTGGCGTACGGGCACCTTATATACGGGTTGTGGGTATTTCTACTGATGAAGAAAATTCAGGAAGCGGTAAACTTTTTGATTATTATGAAATCTTGATGCACGTTGTAGATTGTATTATTTTTAGTCCCTTGTAATCATTTCACTCTCTTTTCACAAAGTAACACTTACGTATATTTTGTAGGTACAAAATCATACGTTACATCAGATGAAGAAGATCTATACAAACGTTTAGCAGCAGATCCAAATTTATATGAAAGAGTAGTAAAAAGTATTGCACCTAGTATTTTTGGTGCAGTAGATATTAAAAAAGCAATTGCATGTTTACTATTTGGTGGTTCTAGAAAAAGAATGCCTGACGGTCTATGTCGAAGAGGAGATATCAATGTTTTAATGTTAGGCGATCCAGGTACTGCTAAATCACAATTATTGAAATTCGTGGAGACAGTTGCACCAGTTGGTATATACACATCAGGAAAAGGAAGCTCAGCTGCTGGTCTTACTGCATCAGTAACCAGAGATTCTGTTACAGTAAGTACTTACATTTTTATTTTGCTTTATTCAATTTCTAAAATATATTGGTCCTTTTCAGAGAAATTTTGTAATGGAAGGTGGCGCAATGGTATTAGCAGATGGCGGTGTTGTATGCATAGATGAATTTGACAAAATGAAAGAGGACGATCGAGTTGCGATACATGAAGCTATGGAACAGCAAACTATATCAATTGCAAAAGCAGGCATTACAACAACCTTGAATACAAGGTGTTCCGTATTAGCAGCTGCAAATTCTATTTTTGGCCGATGGGATGATATAAAGGGCGAAGAAAACATAGATTTCATGCCAACTATTCTTTCTCGTTTTGATATGATATTCATTGTTAAAGATGAACATGAAGAAAAAAGAGATATTACTTTGGCAAAGCATGTTTTAAACTTACATAGTAATGCTGGTCAACTAACCGAACAAACGATAGAGGGAGAACTTCCATTACATATACTCAAGAAATATATACACTATTGTAGATTGTAAGACTGTCCTTTTGCTATCTTTTATATTCTGTATATACTATGATTTATATGCATATGTAAGAATACATACATTTTTTGTAGAAAATGTGGTCCAAGGCTTAGTAAAGAAGCAGGTGACAAATTAAAAAATCAGTATGTAAGAATGCGTACTGGTACAAAAGAACATGAACAAGGAACTGAAAAACGAATGCCTATACCAATAACTGTTCGTCAACTAGAAGCTGTTATAAGAATTTCTGAAGCTTTAGCAAAAATGCAACTTCAACCTTTTGCTACTGAAACCCATGTTAATGAAGCTCTCAGGCTGTTTCAAGTTTCTACATTAGATGCTGCTATGACTGGTTCACTAGCTGGTAAATATAACAAGCACAGATTAGTTATCAATTCTAAATCAGTAGATAATTTTTATAGTACATGTATCTACTTGTGCTTTACAGGTGCAGAAGGTTTCACTTCAGAAGAAGATCATGAAATTTTATCACGCATTGAGAAACAGTTAAAAAATAGATTTCCTATCGGAAATCAAGTTTCGGAACAAAACATCGTTAACGACTTTCTTAAACAAAAATATCCTGAACGTGCCATTTACAAAGTTATACACACAATGATTCGTCGAGGGGAACTTCAGCATAGAATGCAACGCAAAATGTTGTATAGGTTATATTAAAAATGTAAGAAAAAGCTTTCATTGCATAATTAATTTTGTGCATTTTGTTCATTACTTCATACAATTTACTTTTAATATATAACTGTATCTCCTTGAATAATGTAACAGACAAGTTCCTTGCTTATGACATCAACTCTTTTTTAAATGGATAATATGGGTGCTTTTCAACCCTAAAATAAAAGTAAAAATGAAAATATATAAGAAAATATTTATAATGCATAAATTATTACAAATGAAATACTTAAAAGTAAAACATTATTACAAAATTAAAATAAGGTCATGAACTTTAGCACTTACCCTTTGAAAAAAAGAAAATTGAATATTCGTCCGTCTGTCCCTTTGTCTAGAGCATTTAAAGCATTTAAATCTTCTTCTGATAAAGTAAAGTCAAAAATATTGATATTGGATTTAATCCTATCTGGTGAAGAACTTTTTGGAATAACAATTATTCCTTGTTGCACCAAATGTCTTAACAACACTTGTGCTGGTGTTTTTCCATGTTTATTAGCAATTTCAAGTACAACAGGATATCCAAGAAGATCAGGAAATTTTTCTGGGCTATAATTATATTTTGTTTGAAAATGGGATTTAGCTCCAGGTGATCCTAGTGGGCTATAAGCTGTTACAACAATATTGTGCTTTTGACATAATTCTCTAATTGGTTTCTGTTGTAGATATGCATGCAATTCAATCTGTTAAAAAAAAATATTTACATTGACTGATTTTTCTGCTTATAAAATCACATGACAGCTTAGTATATTAACAGTGTGTATACCTGCAAGTTGCTTGGTTTAATTTGTGCATTTGAATATACTTCTAATACTTGTTCTTCATTAAAATTACTTACACCTATAGACTTGACACGACCTTTTTCTACTTGTTTTTCCATTTCCTATAAATGCAAGGTAATTATGATATTGTTATAGGATGTATAAATATTCATCATATTTATACCTTCCATACAGAAACTGGATTTGTATCTAAATCAAGTACGTAACTACCATCTTCTTGAGTTGCAGGGGCATATGTATTTTTATCTAATACGAAAGCAAATGGCATATGAATCAAATACATATCCAAATAATCCAAGCCAAGTCGTTCTAGCGACAAATTAAGAAATTTTTCAACATCAGATGGCCGATTACCAAAGTGGGGCAACTATAAAAAATAAATGCAGTTTCTTGATGATTACATCATATAAATTCCAGTGTCGTATATGATTTAATATAATTAAAAATCTAAAATTTATATTTTTTTCACTTTATATTATACCAATTAAATAAGTTTACTTTTATCATGCATTAAATTCTTTTTTTGACAACATTAACAAACTCTATACTTTATTAAATTAGGGAACTTTTAATAAAATTAATGACATCAATGAAAGTATTACCTTAGATGTAATAAAAAGTTCCTCGCGTTTGCCACCTTTACTAAACCAATCCTTTAAACTTTTTCCAATTGCTTCTTCGTTATTGTAATTAAATGCAGTATCAATGTGTCTATAACCACATTCCAACGCAGTTCCAACAGAAGCTTCAATTTCTTCGGGTTTTGCCTTATATGTATAAGAATAAAAAAAAAATCATTTAATTTGTAAATACTCATAATTATTTATTTTTCTTGTCATATTTCTTATAATAAAAAACATTCCCAATTCTTGAGGTGATCTTTTAATATAAAATTAATAAAATATAATATCCATTTAATCACCTGCCATGTTCCTAAGCCTACAGTAGGCATATCATGACCAGATGATAATTTTACAGATTGCATATTTGACCTTCTACAGCTGGGATCTGGAAATAATGTTTAGTTATGTTATACAATTCATTGGAACATGCTTATGTTTGAAATAGTTATTGGATCTACTGTTTTTAATACAAAAATTTGCGTGACACTAATTTTAAGCAAACATATGCAATTAGTTTTCCAAGTACAACTGATATTTTGGTAAAGAGACTGTGGCTAAAGTTAGACTTGTCCCTCTTTTCTCAACATATAGACTGCAAGCAGCATGTGCATAGTATTCGCGTATATAGTTCAACGTATAAGTATCGATTTAAAACTTGTCTTGCGCATCAAGCTATTGAAATCGTCTTCGCAAATGTAGCTTTGTAGTTGAAACTGCTAAAAATATATCTTTTGTAATGCTAATACAAAGTACTAAAAGAAAGAAAATTGTTCGATTACCGTGAGATAGATTTGCGATCGAATAAACGTTCTTTGTGCCAATATGCAACGTCCGAACAAATTGCAGTTTATATATCTTTCTTAGAAGAAACGTATTTAAAAGTTTGCTTAGAAACAAAGCGTGAAAACGCAAAACTGAATATCGACGTTTCATTGTTGCAGAGAAACAATCAGTAAGCGAGCTAGTGAGAGAGTTACAAAAAGTCAGATCTGTATGGACCGTTTATACTCTTTAGTAATAGCGTATGATGCAGTGGTAAAAAACTCTTTATATTCTTTTCAGATAAAATGACTATTATACTTATAACGCGAATCTAAAATTATAATGTGAATCTAAGATGAAATACGTAATGGAAGTTTCTCCCGCGGTTGTATAGATGGCAGTGTTGGCGCTTCCAATGAGAATGTTCGATATATGAGACAACTTCATTCTCTTTTAATAGTTAGAATTGAAAAGATTAATTTTCGTTTTTATGAAATATTTTAAAAACTTAAACTATTGAAACTAATAGTTTATACTGTTAGAATTATATACCGAATAGAAATATTTGTTTCAATGTCTTTTCCGATAAGTGAAAAGGTGAAATTTCAGTTTGAATTTTGTGGCTAAATTCATTTCGAAGTGTATCGAAAACTGTTTACCCGTACGAAGCGTAATACGATGTAAAATTGAAAAATATTATTTTAATTTTAATGTGTGAAAGCTTTTATTCTATTCTTGTGGAAAACAGTAAAATAGTTCCAACATCAAGTATGTTGATTTATGATGTTTTACACAAAGAAAAAGTGTATGAAATCGTTATTAACGATCTCAGGAACATTGGGATAAAATATCGCTTTAAAAAGAATGCGATTAAAACAGAGAAATTTGAAAAAAGTAAAAATGTTTCAAAGAAAGTCTTTAGAACGCCCCTGTCATATCAACCATTGGATGTTGTGAATCTGTCATCGGGTGGTATAGTTCATGTGCCTGTGTTTGTTAGTCAGGCATCTGCATTTCTTGAGAAACATATTACTCAAGAAGGTTTATTTAGAAAAGCTGGTTCTCACATAAGGCAAAAAGAATTAATGGCTCTTTTGGATAAAGGTTCTTCATTGGGAGAAAAGAATCATGCAATCGACGTTGCTAACTGTTTAAAAACATTTTTCAGAGATCTCCCAGAACCATTAATTCCATATACATATCATGACTTATTTTTACACTGTGTTATGCTAAAAAAGCACCATGTTCAAGCATTGTTATTAGCTTGTGTATTGCTACCACCGTACCATTTAAGTACTTTGGCGTTCATAATGGAATTTTTAAAGAAAGTATCTATTTATGAGAAGCAAAATAAAATGAGCATTGATAATTTAGCAAAAGTTATAGGTCCTAATATCATGCCTCTAAGAGAAGCTACAATGATAGCTGTTCAAAGTAGGCTGGAGTTACATTTAGTTATTGTCAAGGTAATATACAATTTTTTTGGTTATCTATGTTGAAATTATATGGAAAAATAAATATTTAGAAATATCAATTTTGTTGTAGGTTCTGATAGAAAATGCTGAAAATATTGGCGTTTTACCCGATCATGTAACACATGCCATGTTATCTGAAGTAATTGGTAGTATCGATAATGAATTGGATCTGTCTGATTCTCACTTGCATGGAAAATTGAAAAAAAAGAAATATCGCAGTGGAAGCCTTACGCGTAAGCCACATCTAAGTGCTTCTAACCTGAATCTAAGTATGTCTACGTGAACCTAACATATCTATTCGTATGTCTTATACTCGTAAATCATTTCTTATTTATTTTTTTCTCAGTAAAAATACTAATGCTTATAAATCATAACATAAAACTGTTTAAAGCTAAACTTTTAAATACAAGAATGATGATACTAACAATATCTTAATATAAATGCTTATTAACATGCTTGTAAATTGAATTGTATATTGTAAAAATACATTTTTATTATGATTTGTATATGATATTATATTATATTTTTTATAGGAATGCTCCATGGTTTAAAGAAGATTGTTGGAAAAGGCAATTCACCCATAAATGTAGATACAAATGAGAATCAAGATTCTATTACAAATTCTAATGTGATGTTTACATCATCTAAGTCCACTAAAAAACGAAAGGTTATCGATTGGTTGGATCCACAAAGTACTAAGAAGAAGTATGCATATATAAAAATATACAGCTAGTTACTATTTATATATCTAAAAAGAAGCATTCTCAAATCTGTATGAATTATGAGATTGATACATTTTATGATTTTATTTCAGGAGGGTCAGTGACAAGATGGAGAAATCTAAGAAAACTGGTTTAGGTATAGATCGCTTTGTATCAAGAAATAAACAAGTAAGTGGACATAATTGGTAATTTACCAATTTTATTTTACTTCTTTATATCTTTCCATATTTAAATTTATACATTTTTATTGTCATTTTCAGAAGACGGACTCTAAGTCAAGCATACTTGCTTTTAGCCCATATACAGAAAGACGCTGGAGTTTAGCACACGATTCTCCTGTGTCTTATCAAAAACGCAGAACAAATAGCGATGGTTCATTGCATTTAAAAAAGTCAATACTGAAAGAAACAGAAACTCCTAATTCTAAAAATCATAATAATTACAATGACGTATTTGTTGATGCAGATATCAATTTGTCAGATGATAATTGCGAGCAGGTCTTGTTAAAAAAGGAAGATAATACTGATGTTAATCAGTGGCATATTAAATATAATAAAAGTGCAGAAAAGTTGAAACATACAAATAAACACTCGGAAATACCCATAAAAAAATCAGTTAAAAAAGAAGAATCTGAAGAATACGTAAGAATACCAAAGAGTGAATATGAGGAAATAAAAAATAGAGTTTCTGCTATTGAATCTCGTATATCGCAGGAGTTCGGATATATCGATGATGTCAGAAACGAAAGTTTGGTGGAACATTCTGTGAATAAAGTACAGACTGAGTATGAAAAAACATTAGAAGAAGCAGGTATAAAAAATATTGTAACAGCTGATCATTTAGCAAGAAAACTTGGCAAAGAGCTAAAAATTAGAAGATCGAGCGAACGTAAAGTGATAAGATCACCAAGTGCTCGAAAAATAGGAAGTCTACGAAGAAGATCACAGGAAAAAGTTAAGAGGTAATAATTACATGTATATAAACATCAAAGTGCAAAATAGTCGAAGGAAACATTAATTGTTCATAATTTTTTTATTATATTATTTTTTATTTACAGTAAACGTGTTAGCCGTACTGCTTCATGGCATACTTCTCAAGAATGGCAGCAGAAATACAGAAATCAGCCCAATGAACAAGAGGTGCTTTGTTTCGCGGATGTAGAATCAGACATGCCTATCAAAATAACGAAACAAGTATCATCTTCAGATTTGAGGAGTGATACAGTGTGCAGTGCAGAAACAAATGCAAGATTGGAATTATTACAAAAACAATTAAATGCCTTAATTTCTCATACAACAGAACACACAAGAGATTCGCTAAGCGACGATGAGTCAAGTACCAATGACATCAATATACATACTCCAATACAAAGCCCATTAAAATTATCAGTTCGTAGAGCATCATCTTTCCATGGCAATGAATTTATAAACAATTCATTTTATTTTAATAGAAAAGTCAAAGAATTGAAAAAAACTAATAGTCAACAAAATGTTATTCTAAATAATGAGTACCAAGATAAACAAAATAATATGCCTCAAAATTGGAAAGAAACATCGATTTCCTGGAAAGATGCAGGTGATTATTTTAAATCTACAGTTCAAATACGTACGCCAGTTCCTCAAACAGGTAGAGCATCTGTAGCTAAACTTAGAACCCAAAATGCTGGTATGGTATTAGCTAAAGCAAAATTGTTTGATGAAAATACAATTAAAGTTTCCGCGTGTATGTTTGATAATAGTCAAAATCAAAAAGACTGCATAGTTAATATAAATAAAAAAGGAACTGGAAGTGAACAAATAGATAATATAAATTTAGAATATTGTGATTTAGAAAGTAAACATAATATTTCGGTGCGTAAAAAGCTTGAGAGACATGCGCGGAATAAAGAGTTAAGTCGCTTACAGTCACCAAAAATATCTTCAACAAATAAAGATAACTCAATGGATGTATCTTTAGAAATAAATGAAGACGAGCTTGACAAACATTGTAACCGACGACATTCTCAAAAATATAATCAAAACCTATCGAAGGGTAACAGACAAATGCACAAAGCATATTATACCAATGAAAAAAAAGATAGAGAAAGCAAATTTTCTGATCAACAAAAAGAAAATATAATAGTAAGGACTCCTTCCATATTGAAAAATACATCTGTAAAGAAAGTAGACGAGATACCAAATTTAAATATTTATAAACTTGAGAATGGAATATGTAAAACTCCACATATTAAAAGACCATTGGCTGTAAAAACACCTAAAAGTTCTAAATCTCTTATGAGACGACCGCCGATAGATACACGTAGAACACCTTTGAAAGCTATTGCGCAATTAGAAACGACGAAATATCAAAGCCCCAAGCGTATTTTAAAGACTAAAAATTTAATAAATGAACATTAAATGGTAAGTTTTCAGTACAAAAATAAAAGAAGGAATGCTTCCAATATGTGGCCATATATATATATATATGTGTGTGTGTGTATGTAAGATCCCATTCAAAAAGCTTTGTATTTACAAGTATTCTAATATCTTGGGCTTTTTAAATTTCTAAAAACTAGTCATCTACGATTGCTACATTGCAAAGGTATTAATGCCATGACAAAGTTTAAAATAGATACGTAGTACAATCTGTGGTTATATGTATATATATGTATATACATATACATATACATATAAAAATTAAGGACATAGATATAAGTCTAACTAATTCGTTGTTCAAAGAAATATGTACTCTTATTTTATTGTTATAACGTAATTTTGTATAATATTGTACTTTTATAACGCATTTGCTATTTTATATATCCATTTTTCTAAAAAGTATTAATTAGCTGATATAATACAGAAAAAAATCTTTTAAGATATAAACTATATAATATAAAGCTACGAATGATACCTTTATGTATTATAAAATTCAATTTTAAATAAAATATAAATAAAAAAGTTTTTTTCTTTCATCAATAATTTAAGCAATCACCTTCGAGCAATTATTTAAAATTTGTATGGCGAGAGAGATCCACGTGGTACAATAACGCGAGTAAACGTAAGCACATATCGGACCAATTATATTGCACCGTTTGTCCTCTCACGTATGATGAGATTTGAAAAGGCAATTGTGACATCCCTTTGGTTCTATTTGTCTAGTCTGTAATTAATATCTGTAAAGTAGAATTTTATATGTAAACATACATATAATTTCTTTACATTTGGAATATTATTATTATTATTTAAGAGTCAACATTGCACATTCTTATGAAAAAAGTTATAGCCTGTAAAGGCTCGGTAAAAGTTTGTTGCGCGTGTATCGCAATATCGGATAGCTGTGTCGCTGGTAGTGTCAGCACACCGTTTTGATAACAGCGCCTCGACTAAGTGCACAGCTGTCGAAACTGGACGAAACGTAAATTTTTAGTGTGTAAAGTGTCAACGTATTTGTTTTTCTTTTTTTTTTATAAAAACGCAATCTTTCAGCTGAAAAAAATTACGGCTTTAAAAATGAGAGAAGCAGGAATAATGTTAATAAGTGCCGCATTAACGTGCGCAGTAATTGGTAATGCTTATTATCAGAGAAAACAATTTTATCCGACGGTAGTTCACATAACCAAATCAAATCCGAGTATGACGGTAAGTTTTTATAATTTATTTTTTATCCATCATAAATGTTTTATTAATAATGTCATATTCTTATGACTTTGTAATATATTTAGGTGATCTACGCTCAAACGTTGATACTCGTATTCATGATAAATGCATTCCTTAGAAAGTTATTTTTCGGTACTTTACGTGCTGCTGAACTCGAGGTGAGTAAGATATATCAATTTTACAATTGTTTCTAAGTGTTATAACGAATAAAATTAACAGACTCATCATTAATTCTAGCATTTGGTGGAAAAAGTATGGTACGCAGTAACCGAGACGTGTTTAGCTTTTACAGTGTTTAGGGATGATTTCAGTCCAAAATTCATAGCATTATTTACACTTCTACTATTTCTGAAATCATTTCACTGGTTGGCAGAGGATCGTGTTGATTATGTAAGTTTTTTTTATAAACATGTAATAAAGAATATCTTATTAAACAAAAATAAATTCTGTAGTTCTCTAGTTTTTATAATATTTAACGCATTTTAAACATTGTAATAATTTGAATAAAAGATATATAATATTTTACTTTTTATAGATGGAAAGGAGTCCGGTGATAACATGGCTATTTCATTTGAGAGTAGCGACTTTATTAGGACTCTTATTTGCCATTAATTTCACAATGATTCATTATGCTTACAATACAACTGCTGCGAAAGGTCCTTCCGTGCAACTTGTATTTGGATTTGAATATGCAATTCTCTTGACTGTTGTTATTAATATTACTGTGAAGTATATATTACATACGATAGATTTGCAAAGTGAAAATCCATGGGATGATAAGCCAGTATTTTTGTTGTATACAGAATTAGTTATTGGTCTATTAAAGGTATAGCAGAATATTTTCTCTTATGAAGTTTTCATTATAAAAAGAATAATGTATATAATGAAGTAATTTTTTTTAGGTTACTTTATACATTGTTTTTGTAACTTTAATGATAAAACTGTTCACTCTACCTTTATTTGCACTTCGTCCAATGTATTACACAATGCGTGATTTCAAAAAGGCATTCCATGATATTGTGATGTCACGAAGAGCTATTAGAAACATGAATACACTTTATCCAGATGCAACGCCTGAAGAATTAGCTGCTGCTGATAATGTATGCATAATTTGCCGGTAAGTTAATGTTGTAGAATAATTATTATATGCTTTAATAATATATTTGGTTGCAAATATATACAAGGAGATCTTATTTTTGCAGAGAAGAAATGGTAGCAGCAAGCAAGAAGTTACCATGCAATCATATTTTTCACACCGCATGCCTTCGTTCTTGGTTTCAACGTCAACAAACTTGTCCAACATGTCGTTTGAATATCTTGAGACCAACTACAAATAATACAGGTGCAAGACAACAAAACCCACAACAAGGTCAGCAACCACCTCAACCTCCTGCAGCAGCAGGATTAAATCCACAAGGTATATTAACATCTATACTCGTAATTATTTATGTATGATACTTAAAACGCAAGTAAAATTTTAATGACATTCGTAATATCACATAGGTCAGGGCTTCCAACTGCCAGCTTTTGGGGCTGGAATACAAGCTCCAGGTGTAGTGCCACAGCATCAAGGTCAAAACAATATTGGAAATGTTCCTTTGACGCCGTTCCAAAATTTACCAGCTGGAGGTGTACCACTTTTTGCTCCACCATTCCCACCTATGGTACCATTGCCACCTATTCCCACACCTCCACCTAATTTGACAGAACTTACAGAAGATGAACTTAGAGCAATGGAGGGTAATTTACGACAAGCCGTAGAAGCAAGAATACAGACATTACAAAGAGTACAATTATTGTTAGATGCTGCTAATGCTATGATGAATCAATATCAAGCAGCAGCTGCTACTGCTAAGTTAGTACAAGTTAATTAGTAATTTCTTTTATTAGTTGTTCTTACCGCTTTATTGTCGTTATTAACTTCATCAAATTTTACAGCATCCCTAAACCTGCAGCAGAAAGTAATGCAGATACTACAGCAAATACGTCTACAAGGCAAACGAAAGATACGTGTCCAACTAGTACAAGCGAAGGTGAGAATTCTCACACCACAGCAGACGCAAATGCTTCTGTTTCTGGCATATTTAACGAAGATACAGTTAGTCATTCGAGCACAAGTAACAATGAAATAACTTCAGAAACATCACCCAGAACTGAAACAGAATCTATGAGTGAACAAGAAATGTTAAGGAGACGTAGGCTACAGAAATTTTCAGCACAGATCCCAACAGAATAAGTAGCTTGTAAACAATGTAATGGATTAGTCTTCGATTAATACATGTTCTCAATTACAGATATGATCGATGATTGGAAAATATCTGTTTGAATAGACTGCAACTATCAAATTAAAGGTGGAAAAATAAATATAGCGTTATAATTTCGTGATTCCTTGAAAGAACGATATTGTAAAAAAAGTAACACCTATCAATGTGTTCTTGAATATTAACATACATTGTAGACAGTCATCATTTAATTTTGTTTTGAAACATTTTTTTATATGTGGCATCATTTTCTATCTTATTGTGATATGTATTTACATATGCTGTACATACACGAAACAGAAATGTATAGATACGATCGCTGCAACAGAACTGTAACAATTTATTTGGTTCTATTTAATATACATCAGTAGTAAAATCTGACAAATGGTGGTTGAGCTCATAGAATATTGTTTTATTCCCATTGTATCCGCTAAATTCATATCGTACACTTAATATATTATTCAGAGGTATACTTTTTCCTACTAATCTTACTATTTTGACAATTTATAATTCATGCGTGTAAATATTTGTAAAAAATTTTAACTACTATAAATATTGGCATCTGCCTATATAACATGTAAGGCCTGCACAATGTCTCAGGTATCACTAAAATACATATATCTTTTATGAGATATGTGACACATCGATCATACGTATTGTGCAATGTGGCACTATGATCATACAAATGTTATAATTGACTATGTATATTTGTTCATATTTTTTTTTTTCAAATTTCACAAAACCAAGAACATTACTGTAGGTCACTATAGTGGCTACAGTCTAAGTAACAATCAACATATATCATAAACTATTTGTATTATCGGTTATCCTTCGTAATATATAATAATTAACTATGATAAACTTAAAAATAAAGTGACAAGTATAAAGATAACCATTGTAAATGTAACCATGTAAACTGTAACCATTGTAAATGTATATTTGAATGGCGATGAAAAGAAATATATCTTTATTTCAAGAATATATTTAAGATAATACTGCACAGTATAAAACAATGTGCATGCATACTTTGAATAAGTTGCGCATCATTCTTATAACGATTATTAATGGTGAACATTATGGTTAATGGTTACATTGAACTTTATTGATCCAGCAACACACTACATACGTTGGATGATCATAACCTATTCTTATACGTTTCGAAGATTAAATATTTATTTCAATATGACTGCTGAAATACGATGCTGCAAAGAATTATTCATTTTTATCAAGCATTTTGAAGAAGAAACATTTTAATAGATCTATTAGAATTTTTATTCGTAACAAACATTATGAGTACGTATACACGATATTAGCAAATTAGCATATTTGACAGCTATAAATTTGATATGGTAAAACACATGCAACAAGAGAATCAATCACAATTTACGTATTAGAGTTATTAATTTATATGTGGAGCGACAAAAATTGTAGAGTCGGTTTCTTCTTGTGTGACGTCCACGTCTTTTTGTAGCATACGTGACATGTTATGACAACGTAACTGTATATGTAATTATGCAACATACTTATCTCTTTTATTGAACAGAGATATTAGAACGTCTCGTTATAATAAAATTGTAACATTTTCAATAAGTATGTTTACGAATATGTCAAGTAAATTTATTACACTATAGAAGAATATATTTTGTAATATATTATTTGGAAACCTCGTCCTAAAATACCATATGTATGATTTTAGGAAAATTTTGGCTAATAGAGATGAACGATACGTAATTAACTAGCGCACGGAATTTAGGAAATTTTGCAAAAAATTGACGATTGTGTAAGAGAAAATAAAGATGGCACAAAGCAATGCAGTTTCTACCCTTCTTACTGATTATTCGATGAAATTAATGGTATTCGCGTTTACATGCATCGTTAATGGCAAAAAAATGTTATGCCTTGTGAACTAATAATTCCTTAAAATTTCTCGAATAAATAAAGACAGTGAGATAGATAAATTAACAATATTATAAAAACTAAAAGGACGATCGAGGGGAGAATGGTTAGGTATTAAAATCATATTACGCGCCAGAGTCCTTGGAATACACGCGGCGAACCCCGTGGCGCGTTGTTGTGATCTAACATGGCGGAATGTAGTGTTGTGGCTGCTCGATGTCTATGTCAATTTTAGAGTGATATCGCGCAAATAATACGGAAGAACGGCGATGCTCGGCAGTTACAGCGTTGAAAGAGTTCGCGTAAGATAATCACGTGATTGCGAATATTTGCGTTACAAGTGACGGGCGAGTTCTTCTCCATCGGTTTTGCTCGCCGCGGGAATCGTATACAGGCGGCAAGAGCGCACACAGGGCTTCGTCTTTCCTGGTACAAAGTTTCCTTCTGACCTTCCACGACGACGAGCTCGTTTCAAGTGAACGGCTTGAGATACGCTTGACACTTTCTAGCTCTACGTGACTGTGACACGTGCACGGAAGAGCGTGTACAGCACAAACTTTTCCCGCGCGTCCCAAGAGCTTTCCTGTTGGCGCAGGTATCAAGCTTATGCAACTGAAGAGCTTATAAACATCCAGCTACGGTAAACAATCTTTCGTCGTTCCGAATGTACGTCGGAATAAGAGTTCTACGATACTTTTCGATGGTACCGTTTCGTGATATAATCTGTATAAGATTCGACTGATGCACGACCGTTCCTAGATCGTCGTTTGTATCTCCATCAAATAGCAATTCCATGTATTTGTGCAGAGACCAAGAGGATATTCGTAATTTTGGAAATCGTTAACGATTGTTATTCACTATTGATACCAAGCAAAGTGCATCACTCATGGTGTGTTTTTCATCCGTTGCTACTTCTATCGTAGTTTTTTGGAGACCACGCAAGGGAAGCATAGAGTTTGTGTATGAATGAGTGGCTACTTAGAAAAACCCTGTTCAAATAAGTTAAGACTTCTGTCTCCACAACGTCGTACACAGTACCATTGTGGTATACCTTAGTGGATTATGAGAGAACAAATGAAAGTTCGGTAGATATAGATTTTTGTGTGTGCATTTATTTAACAGAAAATTTATAACGATAGAAAAGCAAAGGATTTTTTTAAACTTGTAAGGCATGCAAGATAGTTGGTGATAAGACAAAGCAGCTGCGTAAGGTATTTTTGACAACATGACGGACACACGCAGAAGAGTAAAACTTTATGCGCTTAATGCGGATAGACAGTGGGATGACCGCGGTACGGGTCATGTTTCATCTTCCTATGTAGATAGATTAAAAGGAATTTCACTTTTGGTTAGAGCTGAAAGTGATGGAACTGTCTTACTGGAAAGTAAGATACATCCTGATACTGCATATCAGAAGCAGCAGGTAATTATGTACTTATTATATGCCGTGATCGTATAATGTAATGTTTGGTTTTATATTTGTTATTACGTGTACAAAATGTACACAAACAGTGATTATTCTCTTGGTATTATGTTAATTATGAAGACTGTAAACAGGCTTTGTTTTCATAATTGATTTTTTTAATAAATATCATATCAATAAGGTTAATTAATTTCTACGTGTTTACAAAACAAGGGTGTATAATAATAATACATTTATGATTTCAGGATACTTTGATAGTATGGTCTGAAGGTGATAATTTTGACTTAGCCTTAAGTTTTCAAGAAAAGGCTGGTTGCGATGAAATTTGGGAAAAGATATGTCAAGTTCAGGGCAAGGATCCGTCGGTAGAAATTACCCAAGATATTGTTGAGGAATCTGAAGATGAACGTTTTGATGACATGTCGGATGCTGCACCACCAATAGAATTGCCACCATGTGAATTAAGTCGATTAGAAGACATTAACGAACTTATAGGGAACTGTTTGACTTCTCCAATGAGAAAAGAAAAGCTTGCTGTGGCATTAGAATCTGAAGGTTATATCAAGAAACTTTTAAACCTATTCCATACTTGCGAGGACTTGGAAAACATTGAAGGTTTACATCATCTTTATGATATATTTAAGAATATTTTCTTACTTAACAAAAATGCACTCTTTGAAGTGATGTTCAGTGATGATACAATTTTTGATGTTGTTGGGTGTCTGGAATATGAACCGACATTGCCTCAACCGAAAAGACATAGAGAATATCTTCGGCAATTAGCAAGATTTAAGCAAGCAATTCCAATCACAAATGCTGAATTATTAGCCAAAATTCACCAAACATATAGAGTTCAATATATACAAGATGTTGTTTTACCCACTCCTAGTGTATTCGAAGACAACATGCTTAGTACATTGAGTAGTTTTATATTTTTTAATAAGGTTGAAATAGTAACTCTTATACAAGACGATGAAAAATTTCTTACCGAATTATTTCGACAATTTACGGACGAATCAACATCGGATAGTAAAAGACGTGACATGGTTCTTTTCTTAAAAGAATTTTGCAATTTTTCCCAAAATCTTCAACCACAGGGCAAGGAATCGTTCTATAAAAATTTAACGGCATTGGGTATATTACCTGCATTGGAAATTACATTAGCAATAAATGATCCACAAACAAAAACTGCAAGCATCGACATATTAACATACATCGTGGAATATTCCCCAAGTGTCGTCAGAGACTACACGTTACAACAGATAAATAATACAGAACAGGACCAAATGCTAGTAAATGTAATAGTCGCTCAACTGGTCGGAGATAGCGATCCTGAATTGGGTGGAGCAGTACAGTTAGCTGGTGTGTTACGCCTGCTTCTTGATCCAGAAAATATGTTGGCTTCTGTCAACAAATCAGAAAAGACTGATTTCTTGAACTATTTCTATAAAAATAGTATTGGAACATTGATAGCTCCATTATTAGCTAATACAATTGGAGAACGACCAGCAAGAGAAGATTATAGAACAGTGCAACTTTTAGGATTGATCTTAGAGTTATTATCCTTTTGTGTAGAACATCATACATACCATATTAAAAATTGCATTTTAAATAAAGATCTACTTAGAAGAATATTGGTTTTAATGAAGTCAACACATACATTTTTAGTATTGTGTGCTTTAAGGTTTATGAGAAAGATTATAGCTCTAAAAGATGAATTTTATAATAGGTATATAATAAAGGGAAATTTATTTGCACCTGTATTCGATGCATTTGTAAGGAACAACGGTAGATACAATTTATTAGATTCGGCTATCCTGGAAATGTTTGAATTCATTAAGCTGGTAAGATATAACTTCATACAAAATTTACCTTTCTGCAAGATGTGTATTTGGTGTAGTTGTGTATTGAATATTTGTTTTTTCAATGACAGGAAGACATCAAATCACTTTGCTCGCACGTTGTAGAAAATTTTTCGAAAGAACTGGAAGCGATCGACTATGTACAAACCTTCAAAGCATTAAAACTAAGGTATGAACAACATCAGGATAAATTAAAGGATCGTGACAGAGCAACGCTCGACAGGTACATGTATTCAAGGTGCAATATATTTTATTTTTCAAGAATTTGCTTGCACATAAATACCCCTTACTATGCAATACGGTACAAATTCTTGTACATCATTGATTGTATTGCGCCGAATTATTGTATTTAATATTTAAAAGTATTTTGACAATGTTTCCGTTTGTCTATTTGTACAGCGTTCCATCAATATTGAGAAATAGCCGGTATCGAAGAGATCAAAGACAGTTGGACGAGGAAGAAGAAATGTGGTTTAGAGAGGAAGAAGATTTTGACGAAGGAGAAGCGGTTGTACCTGCAGCAGCTGCAGATTTAGTACCACCTGCTTCTGCTAAGAAGCAATCTTCATCTTCAAATTCTTCCCTTGGACCTTCCCTTACAGAGTCAAAAAGTCATCAGCAACAGCAACAACAACAATCCGTATTGAACAACAATACAGCAAATAATAATATCGCTCCTCAGCAAACCCAAGTCAATAGTACATCAACAACGAACGAAACTCCAGTTACTCCAGAGATTACTCCTAGTTCTACCATCGGTACCGTAGAAAAGGCAGGAACTACTTTGTTCAGAAAGGTAGTTAGAGCGTTTTGCTTTTCTTCTATGTCAAACACAGATATAAACATTTTATATAAAGATTTTATATATAAACAATTCATTGTGTAGGGATTGGTCGATTACGAAGAAGACTCTGACGAAGAGGATGAGGATTCTGGATTAAGTCCTTCCCCAAAGCGGCAACGGCTGTCGTGGTAGACGTTCTGGGAATACAAAAGAAATATGTGCGATTTCCAAAGGTTTTAGTAAAATTTGGCCCCCTCTTATGTGCACAAAATGCTGATCGAAAGGTTATACAATCTATTATTTTACGATAGGAAGAGTACAGGTTGTATTTTATTCATCCTGAGTGACAGACGCAATGAATAAGTGCTTTTAAGACAACACGCAATGAACTTTTACATCTTTCTGTTTCTTTACTTGTGTATAATAAACAAAGAAATGAATGTCAAAAAGCAGTGATCGGAAATGATGTAGAAAAATAAAAGAAAAGAAATATTTGACAATGGGATTGCAAAATAGGACTGCAGGTAAAGCCAAAATATTTATATCGCACTATTGACGGAATATCGGAAGTTCACCCAATGAATTAAATGAATTGAAAAAGGATTCATGATTCTTTCCATTTGTTTGGAAATCCACGTGATAGGGAAAATTTTCACGGATAAAGTGAGAAACGTTAACTAGACTTGGTGAGTCTCATAGACCCCGATGTCTAAGCGCGCACTTCGATCTAGATTCATAAAATGAGAAACTGTGACTATACGGCACGTACGAGTCTATCGAAAGAGGAACTTATTACAAGATGTGTAAAGACCATTTTCACATGTAAAAGTACATGATCTACCGCACAAAAACAGTTGCGTTTTGATTAGCTATCCACGAATTTCATATGGTGGAACGAGCGATTGAAATCTGTTTTTGGAGAGGTCAGATGCCACGAGTCTTTATCTAACTCGACGAAAATAATATTTAGTTTGTATATATATGTATATTTGTAACGATTGTAAAACGACCACATACTTGGATTAAGCAAAAAATATGCGACTACTTCACAATCTCAGTTTCCTTCAAAATACATTTGAAGAGTTTTTTGGTTATCAATGTAAGTAGTAGAAGTTGTACAATAAATACTTGATTTGTGTATATTTAACAGTTTGCACTTCATGCCCGATAGTAATCCTGGATATAAAAAGTATATTTTGCAAATATTTAATGAATCTTGGAAATTAAATGTAGTAGTATGTTTTGTACGCATTATTTTTAATCGGAAGGGCAAAATGAAGCCTGAAGTTATTCTACGTGCACTGAAAAAGAAAATGTTTAATTTATGAATATTCATATCTACTTACATTAAGTTATGTAGTAGAGCCATGAGATATAAGAATAATCTCGAATACTGCAATACGAAATCTTAATTTGCGTTTAAATTGAGATTCTGTATGCCATGAAATTATAAAGTAATGCCAGCTCCAGGAAAGAGTGTCTACTTGATAGTTTAACGTTTAACCCGTAATTTTTAACGTAGTTAAGATCTATAGCAAAGGGGAATCTATTACTTTCACTAATCATTTAACTAGCGCAGGCCTTATACAGTGACCAATTCGAAATAAATTATTGCCTTACCGATTGAGTTGACTTTACAACAAAGTATTATAAGCTAATGTACAGAGTTTTCAATACGTCTAACACAAAAGAATTTCCAAGACTGTTGTATAATTGTAAGTATAAACGTTTGAAATTTTGGTGACATCGTAAGGACACATACGTATGCACATATTGATACATACTTTGACATACGCATACATACAGACGCATGTATCAACTTACGATACTACAAAACGTGATAGAAGTTAATTCACTCACGGGAATCGGTATATTGTGAATATTTGAAGTAGGCAAATTCGCTGGAGCTGAGTAACACGTGTATATAGAAAAAGAAATGTTGTTAATTCTGAAATGACCACAGAAAAATGTAACTGAATATAATTAATTAGGTAGTTAAGCGACAGGATATCGAGTAATGTATTTCGTGTGTTTTGCATATATTCACAATTTATTCCATAATAAGGAAAGAGATATTTCTTAGGGATAGAATGCTACATTGGGTGCGGAGGATGTAAGTAAAATGAAAATGGATGAAGTAATATCTAAGTGATATTAGAGTAAAGATTCAATCATATGCTATTTAAATTATACTCAATGTATTTTTGTACAGAGTGTTTTAGGCTTTGTCGCTATCGTTCACTTTCTCCACTATTTTTTTAAATGCTTGCCACTAAGCGCGCCGTCTTAGGGACGTCTTTCTTGCTTATTTCCACTGAATAGTTTGATATACATCTTTTTGTTTATTGTACCATACTCTAAGAATGTATTATCGATTAATCATTGCAGCGGATAGGCCGTGGGCAGGGGTGAGGAGGAGGAGGAGGAGGAGGAGGGGGATGTAAAACTAAGCGCAGTAAAAATTCCTATACTTCGTTAGGAAGAAATTATCGTTAGGCCGTCCTAAGTTCGAATATTATTTTTTATTTCCAAGAGTACTATGCTATGTTTATTCATCATTTCGAAATAGCGAGGATAAAGAATACATAAAGGCGATTCGTAGACCTTAACTCTACAAATGATCGTGAAACGATACAGAATTGTAATCATATCGTAAAACGTTACACGGAGAAACATTCGTTAGGAGAATTAAGTTGTAAATATGTGAAAAAATGCAGCACTTCCAGAAGCACCCTTAAAAGAACGAAAAGAAAAAAAAACACAAAACAAACAAAAAGAAATGTTTTGTTCGCTCGAGAAATCGAAAACATTCTGTGTGGCAATTCGTTAAAGGGGATTGCCGTGTTAAATGTTACAGCCGTCACATTGATGTAACGTTAATCAAAGAAAGGAAATTTGCACATTGTACAATATCACGTGCTAATAATAATATATATATATATTAATATTAATATTAATATAAATATAATACGATAAAGAACCGTGCGTTTTACATTACATACCAACGGAGTGACATTGTTTTCTCTGTGACACACACGTGTAGAGAGATACGCGCGTATACACGTATACACACAAACACACACAGCCACGTATAGAGACACGAAAAACCACACATTTTTTATAAGAGACACTGTTCACGAATTCTGTAAGCAAACGAGCAGTTATAAAAGAAATTCAGTGTGCATTACGACGATAACATGTGAATGGACTATAAACGGAAGATCATATTTTGCATTTTATTCTATCGGAGCATGAATGATGGGGTTTAGATTAACTACGACGAATATTACATAGGCAGAATAAGTAGCATATAACAAGCAACGTTATAAGAAGGGGGGGAAAAAACTTGTAATATGTGCAATCGATTGCATTATTATACGAGAAAGAGAGTATCTTATCCGAAAGCCGAGTAATTCAGTTATCTTGTTTGATGACTATTAATAACGAAACGTACCGACCCCTTTGGAAGGGTTTATAATAATAATTTACTTTTAATGTTAGTAAAATGTAATTTTACTATAATTGCTTTCCGTGATCTGTAATCCGTGTGTTAGACGTAGTACCGTTCTCATCTTTTTGTAATTATTTTTATTACTATACGTCAAACTATTATCGTGTTATATGTGTAATTAATGTGTATATATTGTTACAGTAATTAATAATTACGAGGTTACACATTAGAGTACTTATTGCTTGTTTTTTGCTACCGATCTGTCTTATTCGATATAAAGCTGGTCGTGAAGGTGAAAATGATGAGTGAATGGCGCAAAATAATGTGTGCTGTAGAAGTGCGAATAATATTTAATTAAATAAAATTAAAAATTAGACAAGGCGTCTATTAGATAGAGTTAAACCCTACCTTAAACGCGTACTCGCTCAAAAAATGTTACTTTCGATCGGGAGTTGTGTGATCGACGAGTCAAATCGTCATCGTAATTGTCATCGGACTCTAACGCTCTCGTGTAGAAAGAGAGAAAGAAAGAGAGAGAGAGAGAGAGAGAGAGAGAGAGAGAGATCATTTTACATTTCGTCGCGTAAATTTATCCTTCATTTATTATCGTTCTAATGAAACGTGTAGTCTTCTTTGCTCGTACCTTGTAACACTGGTGTAAATACGAATTCGGCAAATGAAGTCATCGACTGTACTGATCGATGATCACGTAGGCAATAATCACAAATTCTATTCTTCGAGGCACACGATCGAATCGTTTTATATCGCAAAGGGAACGAAATACTGAGTAATGAAGTAGTATGCATAGTATTTATGTAATTTATGAGCAATCCAAGTATTATATTTGAAACAAGTTAGGCATTTATATACAAATAAAACCTTTCATAATATTAATAAACTGAAGCGACATGTTTGCGTACTTTTACGTTTTCTACTTCTTATTCGTTCTCGATAAGAAGAAGATTCTTTCTGTTATTTTATATGCATGAATACTTTCGATGTTTATAAATAATAATAATAAGAAGAAGAATAATAATAGTCACCGTAACTGACGTGGCTCAGTAGCACGCGGCTGCAATTTTTTAAAAGTAACGAAAAGATCCTACTCGATGAACAGTATTTCCGTGACGAGTAATATATATTAATTAATAATAACATATAGATTATATGCGTACGACGATAAATATTATTCTCACTTATGCACGACTTCAGCCTTCAATCGTGCCGCGAGGGCTTTGCGTACTTGAAGAATCGACGGTTCCAACGACGTCTGACCAGCATCTAACTCCTGCTCGCCTTTTATCGTCGCATCTGCAACTACTCGAGCGGAACTCGGACGCGTTGCATTCATTTCGAGCCGCTGACTACGTACTTCTTTCTTTAGGGCCACCAATTCGTCTCGTCTTGCTTTCAGGTAGTCTTGCCGTCTTTTTATATCCTCCTCGTTCGTCTGAAAATATCTAATTGTTACTTTCATCGTTGATCGACTTACATCGTGGAAGAAGAAACGAAGAAGAGACAACGTAACGTGGAAAATTCAGTAATTTGTTTATAAAGCTGACGACCTCACCGATTTTAACGATATCGAAGTATGTTGTCAAGGTCGATATACTCGACAACTTTTTCCTATACACCCAATTCTGTTTTTACACGAATTAGAAAGAAAATTTAATTTGGGTCGATCGTGTTAAATCAAAATAAGTCGTGTTAAAAGAGAATTAAATTTTGTTTCTAATTCGCGTTAAATCAAAATCGTGTAAAAGAAGGTCGTGTAAAAACAGAATTGGGTATATAGGAAAAAGTTGTTCAGAATATCAACCTTGATAAAATATTTCAATATAATTGAAATCGGTGGTCGTCAGCTTCGTAAATAATCACCGAAAATTCGATTATCGAAAAATTCTACTATAAAATGTATAATTTTTAACTAATATCCTACATCGCTTTGAACACGATCGGCTTTCGTAGAAGGTATCGGATCGAGTGGTTGCAGCTTCTTCAATGGCGGTAGCTTTTCGACCTTCTCGATACACGCCTCTGTCGTTTTCCGTGAGACATTAGTTTCTGGTTCGGGAGAAGAGCTCTCGTGTGATCGCGCGGTAGCCCTCAAAGCTTCCTCCATCAACGTCCTTTCATTACGATACTCATTAGCCAGACGTTCGTGCTCTTGAACGAGGGATGTTTCTATCGGTATCGCTCCTTCCTCGTTTTGTCTCTCCATAATGTGTTTACTACGTAAACATACGTACGTGGAGAGTGCTCGTGGTTATTATCGGTAGGCTCTACGCGAGAAGCGGGGTGCATTTAACGAGAACTTCGTTAACTCACTTGATCAGTTCCTCCATTACTAATTCCTCGTCCTGAAGGGCATCCGTTTCGTACATTAGAGAGGCTGGAGTGAGGCCGAATTTTTGCTCGATCATGTTCAATGCTTGCAATTGAAGTTCTAAATTCTTCTGTATCATCATCCTTTTGAATATCTCGTATTCGTTCGCTGCCCATATCTGCTCGAACAAGCTCTGGAATTTGATGTAATATTCGATTTGACAATTTTTCGTTGGTGGTCAAAGTTACGGATGAATTTCGATTATTCGAACGTTCGATGATCCGAATATGCCGAGACGTATAAATTGTGATGAATATGATATAATAGAATGGCTTGGAAATGATAAAGTGAATAATATAAACGATGAAGAGATTTTTGAAAGAGTTCGAAGTATTTATAACGAAGAGAGCATCGAAGATGACGATATGTTTCTCTGAAATAATATTCCCACGCATTCTGAAGCACTCGCAGCCGCAGGGGTAGTCATCGGGTGGTATGAAGCATTAACTTTAAACAAAAATGCAATTTAGTGGTTCGGAAAGATTGAAAGAACAAAGATTAAAATGTATGTAATACGTGTAATATATAAATAATATAAGAAATTCTAATTTCTCACGCGAAGTATACACCCCATTTTGTTTTTACACGAACTTCTTTTACACGATTTCGATTTAACACGAATTAGAACAAAAATTTAATTTGGGTCGATCGTGTTCAATCAAAATGAATCGTGTAACAAGAGAATTAAATTTTTTTTCTAATTCATGTAAAAACAAAATTGGGTGTAGTTATAATCTGAGTTGTTCTATCATCCGATTATCATGAACACAATTAATTCGGATAATCGAGGTTCTAATGTATTATATTATACCAACTTGCTGAAATTGTATCGGCATCTTTGTGTTCTTGTTAACGCTACACGCGTGCTCGAATTGTTCCGGCGTTATACCCATGTCCTCCATGAAGCATCCAAGCAAGAGATCCACCAGGTTTTTGTACTCCTGATATATTTTGCGATATTCGTCGTTGTTGTCTTCCTCCTCCGCTTCGAAAACTGCATCAAAGTGAATCGATTTCGTAATACCGCATCGATACCTTTCTACTATGATTGTACGTTAAATAGTAAACTTAAATGGCTAGGTAAAAACTATAATAATTTTGTGCTCTGCTTATTACGTTGGAATAAGAACCAGAGTCTTAATTTTCTTTTCTTTTCTTTTCTTTTCTTTTTTACTATGTGATTATAATAACTACAGTGGAACGTACTCAATGATTTTTCTTCTATGAAGGTCAACAAAGGAGCGGACCAAATCGGGCCTTGCAAAAAGCCGATTAGGGAATCGAAAACCCACGCACAATCTTCCTTGTCGTTCATCTTGAATATTAATAACTTTCGACACTTTCGACAATCGTTAATTCGCAGCTTTCACATCTACTGGAGAACTTAGGTAAAACTGCCTGCGTATTCCATAAATTGTAGTCATAGCTACGCCGTACAAAACAGTCGGCTTTTTAGAAGCCTGCGCTGGATAACCAATTCTAAATTAAATATTACACTTTGAATATATTTGATAAGCATTTGTACAATTTTTATTGCAATTGTATATTCTTTTTTACTTTATTAATAATCGTATTATCGATAATGATATATTTACGTTATAAGTAATATTTAATTATGTTCCTGTAATTAATAATATCGTTGCATTAATATTTTTAAAGGAATTAAATTACACTATCCGATAATTTAAATATGTTCTATTGTAAATCTTAATTATCGTGTGGTGTCGTACGGTATCCTGCTAGGGTTAAACAGAATTGCTCGATCGGTAAATTAGGCTGCAAGTGTTTTAAGAATAGAAGTTCAGTATCTAAATTATATTTTAAGTTTATATAAATATTATTCGCAATGTCGAAGGCGGGGAAAGTAAGAGTAATTAAAAAAGTAGTCGAGAAAGTAGATCATTCTTCAAAATTACGTACGGATATACATGCAGGAATGGCAAAACCTAGCCCACCGCTAGGTCCTATGCTTGGACAGGTTAGGAAAACTTTTCAGCTTTTTTTTTTAAATAAGTATAAATCGTTTATATGTTAGCAATTTTGATTAAAAAATAGTTCGTCGAGAGTTACTCACTCGTATTGTTATATCTATTTATTTATGTTATAATATATATTTACAATATGCTGTATTAACTTAATATTTTTTATGATTTCAGAGAAACATAAATATCCCCAATTTCTGTAAAGAATTTAACGAGAGAACGGCAGATATAAAGGAAGGAGTTCCATTACCTTGTAGAGTAAAGGTAAACGCCGATAGAAGTTACGAACTAGTCATACACAAACCACCAGCTACTTATTTCTTAAAACAAGCGGCTGGGATACAAGTAGGAAAAATACAAAAAGGTACAAAATCATAGTCAATATTATATATATATATATCTGTTATAGTGTTTCAATGAAACATGGAGTAATATAAAATAATATAGAAACAATAAGATATCGTTAAATTCTATAATCCTCTATTTCTTTGGTTACAGGCGAAGTAGCAGGCAAGATAACTCGTAAACATCTATACGAAATTGCGAAACTAAAATCGGAGGATCCTCCATTAGCGTTATTAACCATAGAGGAAATTTGTAAAATGTTAGTTGGAATAGCCAGAACTTGTGGAATCGAGATAGTAGACAAAATTGATCCAGAGGAATATGCCGAATTTTTAAAAGAGAGGAAAGTGAGGGTCGAAGAATTTAGAAAAGAACTTCAAATCGCTAAAGATGCCAAATTACTTAGGACGGTATAAAGAACGTTATTCTACCTAAGACCGACCATAAAGAGTAAAATATAAATGAGTGTATATATATATATATATAATGTGTTATACTTTTCCATTGTTTTATGTTACTTCAAAAAACTCTCACACATTGACGACGATCATATTTTCAACTGTTTTATTATATCTTGCACTAAATCCTCTCTATAAGAAAAAATAATCACAACACGTGATATAAAATAAGCCGAAGAAATAAGAACAAAGTAAACATGAATTTCCTTTTAAAAAATTACTCTTGAATCAAACGAACGGGTACATAATTAATTCAAAAATTTCACTTTGCGATCCACTTGAAATTCTACCGATGTTATCGATATAAATCGCAACCCTATCGAACCAACCGCGTGCACGTGCACGTACGATATATATTTCAAATCTCGTCAAGTAATCGGAACGATCATAAACTAAAGGGTATACCGGCAGATGGCGACAGCGGAGTCGGTACTCTCGTTTCAGGCAACGATCGATGACAGCTTGGGCCGGGAGCCGCGAAGCGTCCACGAGTTTCTGGCTGAAAAAGTTTCGTGCACGTTGCCGATCTCACGTACACGCTGTGTTGTGAAACGCGTTTTTTATTCTCCTTCCATTCGTGTCTCTTTCGTCGAAGAAATCAGCTGTTCGTTCGTTTGTTTCCGTAAGAACGTCGAACGTGAACGTCGCTGGAAAAGAGACAAACGGGAGTGTGGCTCGCTCGTGTAAGTTCGCGCGGGCTCGTGTGTGTTTCGCGAAGGGCGCAGAGGGGAGGGGGGAGCGAGAACGCGCGCGCCTACGAAAGAAAGAGTGAGAAAGAAAGAAAGAAAGGGAGAGTAGTGGCGTGCGCGAGAAAAAGAGAGAAAGAGAGAGAGGGAGAGAAACGAGTAACGTGTCTCCTATCACCGTGTAACTCGCACGCGGTTTCGCGCTGTCAGAATTTCCGTCGTGGCTAGCCGGTTTATCGAATAACTCTCGCATGCATATGTATTCGCGTTCGCGTCCCGATTATTCGCCTTCTTGATTCCCGTCGTTTTGTGTGGCGTGCTTCGCACTCCCCTCCCAGCGTTCCACCCCGCGCATGGCGGTGCCCGTTGCGTTAGAGGTGTGACATCCTGAAAGCTCGCGGGGCGAGGAGGAGAGAAGACTTCCAGAAAGGACGACGACGTGCTCCGTTTCGTTTGAAACGTCATTTTCTGCCGGGCACCATGGCGGATCACGGAAAAATGTGAGTTCGATTCGAGCTTCTCTTTCCTTGCAATTTTTTCTCCTTTCTTTTTTCTCTCCTTTTCTCTCTCTCTCTCTCTCTGTCTTTCTCTAACCTATTGTCCGTCTCTTTCTTACTCCTTCTCTCTTCTTTGCTTTGTCGTTCATCGACTGTCTCTATCTACCTATCTATCTATCTATCTCTCTGTCTCTTTATTCTCGTATACTCATGCGCGAGGTAGCGACAGAGATAGATAAATAGACACGAGAGAAGAAGCAAGAAAGAGAAAGAGAGAGAGAGAGAGAATGAGAGGGAGTGAGAGGGGGAGAGAAGAATGACAGAGAGAGAAGTTTCATATAGAAAGTACGTACGGATATATACATATATACATACGTGGGACGTTCAATGGATCCCAGAGTGAATCGAATAAATTGGGAACGATCGTTCGTATGTTGTAACGCTCGCACTCCTTTTGAAAATATGCGTGTTGTGGCTGCGAAAATTGAACGATCGTTTAAATAAAACGTGCATGTCGCGCGTACACGTCGCAGCGTACTCTTTACTGTGACCTCTAGGATAGCCATGTTGCGAACAACTTCAAAGCTACGGAGGCGGAAGTTCATCGAGTGATCATTCTTACGA
>JAIFRP010000030.1:12043169-12068740 GCA_032403825.1 Odynerus spinipes
TTTTTTTTATTTTCTTACGTCATGATATAATCGCTATCTGCAATATGATTTGTTATAAATGATACACTTATACATATTTTTTGATAACGTTTGACGTCTCGTTCGATCGGTGCCGTAGTGGTCGACAGTGTTATTCGAGGTAAAGCAAGATGGTGACCGAACGTAAGGTGAATACAGAAAGTAGGCTCGTATCGATCTGATTGTCAAGAGAATCGTGAAACTCGAGTCTTCGTGTAAAGTTATTTCTAGAGTTTGTACGATGTGACATAGTCGTCTACTTTGGACGAAGTTAAGTTAATAACGAGCTTGAGGAAATCGTTGCTCTTCCGCGTATTAAAGAGTCCATCTGTTTTTTTATCTCGAAGAAAAATTATCGGATATCGAGGCTTATAAATTATTATTCTTACTATTGCTCGGATCTACGGGTAGGAAAATTTGAGTACTCGGATACTCACTTATGCTAGTTGAGATACGAGTACAACGAGACAATTCGATAGTCGTCTTAAATTGTTTTCGATTCTTTCGATAATCGAATCGGGTGTAGTAAGAGGTTTGCAAAAAATTGAGAGAAAGGAGATTCTCGAGAAGGGACGATAACGAGTTTAGGAAAACGAAGTTGTAGATTCGATCGTGTCGAACCGTACGGTAATTTTGATTAAAATGGATTATATAAGAGGCGTATTACGATCAGTCGATCGCTCCTTCGTTCTTATCACCGAGCGTTTCGCTTTAAGGACCGATCGATATTCGGACTAGATTCAGGAGACTCCGAACGATACCTAGTCTTCGTGACATTCGAGGCTCGCCGCTGACAATGAGCTTTACATTCTAACGATACGAGCTATCTCGTAAAATCGAAAGTTTCTTTCGACGAAGCGAATTTAAAAAATGATCTGTCACCGAAACGCGATAATAAATTGAGTTGGAATACCAAAGAGAATAAAAGATACCTTCACGATTCAAAATAAAAGCCTGCTCGACGTTGCGAATAAATATTTTCGTTGATCGTTCAAAATTTTCGTTTAAACGCCGCTCAAACATTCTGGTTTTACTGCGTTTGCATTCGCAAGAACTTCGAGCACTTTTATTTTCACTCGTCACTTGTGATTCGTTTTATTTAGCGATTTTTTTTTCATTTTACTAGTTTTTCTTATCGTTCTATACAATACGTTCCGCGAGTCGGTTTATTTGGTAAGTTTGAAAACTTTATCGTATACCTACGGGCGGTAACGTCATCCACGAGTTTCGGATAAACAAGAAATTTCTTATCTGCACCGATCGCGAATTACGCGCATATCGAAGCAGATGCATTCGCCGCGTGTGTGAAGGACGAGCACCGACTTAGCGAGTGTATAAATAAAGTCGGGTGAGCCACCTATCTCGATCCATCTTAAATAACTCTTAAAGTCAGATAAAAAAACATTGAAATTTGGTAAAATAACATTCTTTAACAATCTTTTTATTTAGTAAATATTACTATTCGTCGTAAGAATAAACCTAAAATATAATAATTTCGATTTATCTTCCAAATTTGATATAGACGTTTTAATTAATAATTAGAGTTGCCGTAAGAAAAAGTTGGTTGAAATTTGAATTTAATTTATTTCTATTAATAAGAACACGTACGAAACTAGTTCGACCACGAATCGGATCACTCTTTTTAAAATTTCCTCTCTTTAAAAATAAAAAAAATCCCCAAACATTTCTGTTATCAATTTTTGTCGAAGCTTTCTCCATCGTAGAACCCCGAGATTTAAAGTTAACGTCACATCGGCGCCAACAAAGGACGCTGTTCTCAGCTTGGCATGGCTCCTTTCAGCCGGTGCGCGCTCGTAATCCTCGATCGAGTCGCGAGACCGCGACAAACGAGTGCTTCGAACTCTCTCTATCTCTCTCTCTCTCTCTCTCTCTCTCTCCTCCCTCTCTCTCTTTCCGTTCTGCACCCTTCGGCTCTTGTAATTAGATGTTCAAAAGGTAAAAATGGGAAAGGGTGACTCGGGCAGTCGAGAGATAAGGCACGCTTATTCTATCTTTCTGTTATGGCCGTCGTGGTCGTGCACGCGCGCACACGAGCGCGCACACGTTGCAAGTGACACTAGATTAGCGCTTGTTTACTTACACGTGCACGTAGCCTACCGTCTAGCCCCCTTCCACCTGATTAATATACGGCGCGCGTCGATTTTGCAGTTGTTATCTTTTTTCTCCTCTTTTTATTTTCTGTTTTGCTTTTACTCTTCACGTTTATCTTTATTTTTATTTTTTTAATCGTGTTAATACTTTGTAGGTTGTCCAGTGTTTGCTATAACGAGGTATATACGCAAAATGGTGTCTATGTTGGAGGATAAACCATACGTTTATTGCTCATTCCGTAGTTAAGGGCGCACTTTTGAATTTTAAGCTCGTACAACGTGTCACGGGCTAAAATATGACCTAACGTTTTTTTTTTTTTTTTATCACGGTAGGACAAATCCCTTATCATTTATGACTTACATCAGCACACAGCGTATCTATCTCAGAAATATGTCCGGTCGAACTTTGACACGGTCTTCCACGCGAGCTCCATTTCGAACTTTATCGCGAGCAGTGGAAGTCGTAACAAGCGCGAAAAATTTCTCTTCGTGCAGAAAATTTACGAGATTACCGTAGGACGACGCTCGTTTCTGCGAGTATCCGTAGGTAGGAACGTAGTACGTCGAAATGGAAACGTAAGTTTCCTTCGGTCGAGCTAATCAATTTGGAAGGGTATTTTGGAATTAAAAGGAAGTAATTGCTGTGAGTAAAGTAACCGTTTTCTTTTTGACGTCAAGAATCATGCTGTACACATTCCAGAATATTTGTTAATATTTCAGAATGTCGATATAAAAATACGTACTATATGCATATACAATATCGTATACAAACACGCGTGAATGCATTTTGAAAAAACGAAGATCGCGATCGAATTTATTTGTATCACTTTCTACGTTACCGACGGTGCACGTGCCGATTTAAATGTCGCACGATACGCGATCAATTTCACGCACCTCGCTGTTACCTCGTACGTGCGCATATCCGTAAACATCGTAGCTACAAGCTACAGGGTTAATTCGCTTCCAACCGCAGGAGCGTCCGAAAGCAAACGAGTCGACGGGAACAAAACGAAGCGTCGAATTGGCTCGAGACACCCTATATACGAAGCTTGAATAGGCCGTCGATATCGTACGACCTTGCGCCATCGACCACCCGCCTATTTTCCTCTTACCTTTCTGCAGACCGAACAACGATGTCCCTTCCCTCGCTAAATTTCTCTTTCTCTTTTTCTTTTATTGGAACTCTGATCGAGATCGACTCGTCTGGGTTGCGCGTATCGATCGGGGAAGCGTCGACGAAAACAACCTGGTTTTCTTAACTTCGACGATTATTGCATTTTTTTTATCTTCACCGAAGCAATTTCTCGTTTATCGCGTGGATTTATTATTATATAATTGGTGGAATTATGGTTGGATTAAAAAGCGAATGTTCATTGCGAATTTGTTCCTCCCAAAGGAATATTACGGGCAACATGATTTCATTATTTACACATTATTTATTTAGACTTACATTTAGTATTTATTTACTTACGCGTTTCATCAATTTTTAGTGTCCAGTAGATACGTAGTTGCAACTGGGACATACTGGTAAACATTAACCCGAACGTTTCGAAATACTAACCTACCGTTAGTGTTCTTCTCCTGGTTATATTTCTCTTAATATTTTTGTTCACTTTTTCACGTACACACATACACACACACACACGTATAAGGTTCCTCGCATACACACATACACGCTTCCGCAAACTCGAGTAACCCGTTTATTTATCTTTTCATATCTAGGATACGAAATTGAAGTATTTTGAGTGTTCGCGGCGGAGAACTCGAGCGTGCTGGAATGGAGAGACTCTATGCGGAAAATATTTTTTTCCCGTGACTCTCAATAGGAATCTTAAATCCCCTGATTCTCAACGACTCGTAGCAAAAACACTTTACCGCGTCGAATACTTCCTCTAACTACCCCGTGTGTATGCAGGAGCGACTTGAGCAAAAGGGCAGGAGGAAGTGGCGTAGTTGCACGGGAAAGAAGAAAAGGGGAAAATACCTACCGGCGGATTTTTTCAGAAAGTGACAACTTTGATGGCATTAAACGAAATAATTCGCCGTTTGAGCCGTGGTAAATTAAAAAAGTAAGGAGCAGAAAGAGGAACGAGAAAAAAACAGCGACGAAAGCTTTTGAAGGGTTTTGAGGTATCTTCTACCACATACATATATCTATACAATAATTTAATACACGTACGCTCTCGCGTGTACATACACATGTACATTAGGGTGGGCCAAAAAAGAAAAAAAAACTTACAATTGGATTTGGAATAGCGACAAAAAGTTGCCTCTAAGCAAAACAAAAATAACTTGTATTTACAGTTTTTTCATTGTGTGACGTTGTGTGCCCTCTACAGGGGATGCACGTACACCTATTTCGCAGCATACGTACAAAAATTACCTCCCTCGCGCACATACGCGTACACGCGCGACACGCATGCATGATCGAGAAAAAAAAAAGACGGGAAGGGAGAAAAAACAGATAACTAGTACAAGTGCGTATCTCTTTAGGTGCTCGCGCGCGCGCGCTTGCGTAGGGTAGCGCAAGAGGGTGGGGTAGCTACGTCGTCGTGGTGGTTACGGTGCCGACGAGGGTGGCTAGATGGCGACATCGAGGGTGGCTGAAAGGAAGAGTAGGAGGGTCGAGGGGGTGCGCGCTTCCGTTCAACTATGAACATCGGTGAAACGTCAGTTACCTCGCGACGATCCCTCCGTGAGGGTTTAATACGATCGAGTTACCGTCCTATCACGATAGCTGGACTTTGTTCTACTCGCCCTTACGATTTCCTTCTCGAGTACGTTTCACCTTTCTCTCTCTCTCTCTCTCTCTCTTTCTCTCTCTTTCCTTCCCTACTCATTTTCTATTTATCTATTATCTCTCTCTATTACGCACACGCACGCACGCATGCACGCACGCACGTCTTGTTCGTTCGAATTTCCCGCGTAACTTGTACCAAATTGCTCACTCACCTACCTACTTACTTTCTTCGTAATCCTAATCGAATTCTTCTTTCTAATTTTTAATCACTCCTACATTCCATTCCGTTCCAAGTAGATCGTTTATACGATCGCGTTTTCGGTAAGTGTTCGTAAACGAAATAGAAGGGAAACCGAAGAGAATCTTTGTTCTTCTGTGCCACATTGTGCTGTTATTGTTGTTGTTGTTGTTGTTGTTTTTCTTGTTATTGTTATTCACGTCAATGTTGTTATGTGCTCGTGGCGACGACGACGACGACGACGACGACGACGACGCGACGTTCCCCGTTCTCAAAACTTACGGGAATCAAGTTGGCGAAGTGATTACCGCTAAACGGCGCTTCGCGTGAGAGCTCGCATAAAGAATTTCCGCATCTAGTTGGAAGATCAGATGGACGTTGATTTCGACCGACGGAAGTTCGCTCGCTCGATTTTGTAACAAAATTGCTCCTCCCCTCTCTATCGTTAGGTTCCGTCTACGTGTCGATCGTACTAAAACTTCGAATCACCTTCGTGATCTTGCTGGATGAATATCGATAGGTCGATTTTTTATATGCATTAATCAGCCCTTCGATTTATCATTTTCTGTATGAAGATGAAAATATATATTTGTAGGTAGGAATTTTGAGATAGAATATAGAAAATATAATAAACGTTATTTATATTATTTTTATCGTGTAATGTCGTTCAACTTTTTTATCGCCTATGCTTTGAGGTCAAGTGATCACTGATAACCTAAAAAGATGTATGTGATCTTAAGTATTAAAAAAAAAAATTATTGAAAAAAGATAGAAGAAATCACGCGTGTGAATATTTGACAGCGAGATGCATTTAAGGGTTAAGACGTAACGAGCATCGACCATACCGTTTAGTCAGTAGTAATTATCTGTGTTATTATAAAAACGTGTATAGAAAGCACTTTCAATTTAGGTGTAATCGATTGAACGTATAAATCCATTAATTTAAATAACAAGTAGACTAGAACACACGAACGCGTTCGTCGATTTATCGAATGATTAGTCCACGACACGTTTTTTTCCCTAATCCCGATTATCTTATAACGCACGTTGCATTCATAATTCATGTTAGTTAAAGACGATTACTTAGACGCGTCTCCTATTAACCAGACATTAAGTTACGGTACGATGGCGGGGGACGATAAAAACGATTTCCACGTCGCACGCTGGCCAATTATGGCGTCGGCGATAGCGATCGTCGCTTTCACGCGGGAGCACGGTTCTTGTTAACATCGGTAAAACGTTTCGATTCCCTCGAGTTCAACGCGTCAAAGCATTTCCGATCCCATTTTCGTTACCGCGATGCAAAGGCTGCCGCGTATAAAAGTTTTATCGTCTCTCTTCTTTTCAATTTCCTCTTAGTAGTAGATTTGAAATTAGCGATGTAACAATCATCTCTATTGAATCATCTCTGTACTCGTCTCGTTATTACGTTTTTCATTTTCGTAATGGCCGGTCTAATGCGAGTTTAGTCCTAACGATGTAACTTTCATTAGAATTTACACGGACCGCGTCATAAGCTCGCGTTTCTAATGCACTTGTGCAAAGTTTGCGTCGCGTCTGCAAGGTAAAAGGTTTTTATGCGATCGCGTTACTCGAAGCGACGTACCGTCGCTTTGAAATATCGCTTTTATTTCTATTCCCCTACAATGTCACTTTTCATTCCTTCTCCCTTTTTGATGAAAACCCACGAAAGCGTTATCGCGTAGTAAGCCGCGTACTCGAAAACCGAAAGCTCGCGACGCTGGACGGAAATTATTGAATTTTCGTCACGTCGGTCGGTGCATAGACGAGACTGAGGAATTATATAGACGGTTCGAATTATATTGTTATTGTCACGGACATCGTTTCGTGCGGAAGACGGGTATTGTTCGAAGATAAACTTTCTTTATGGCGAAGTTGCGCGATTACGCGCCGAACGTGCAGCCGTGAAAGAAACGCGTTTTCGTACGTGCATGCTCTCGTAGATAAATATGATAATTTTGCGAAAATTCAAGCGGTAGCGTTTGTTTTTTATGATTCGTAAATCAGAGAATGATTTAAGTTACCTAGTGCGTATGTTTCAACAACGTGCATACACAATCGACTCGATTCGACTTGACTCCAGAAAATATAAACCTAGTCTTCCCCATCGAGTTGAAACTGCGTGTTTTAGTGCAACCGTCTATCAGGTCCGGCGGAACGCATTAAGCACCCTATGTAAAGTAAAGAGGCGTTTAATTACAAGGACATCAATGACAGGGGCACTTTGTACGCAAAAGGAGCATTGTTTAGCTTTTATTAAGCGATTCTTTTCAGAAGCCGAAGTATATTGTGTATAAACACCATGAGTCACGTCAGGTATAACTAATTAATTGATGCTAATATTACAATAACAATAATTCTAGAGCGTCATATAAATCTTTGCACAGGGGTCCAAGTACGTACGTACAATGTTTAGTATCGGTTTGATTACACGAATTATTGGTTATACCGAATCGATTCTTCCTCAACGCGACGTGTAAAACATTCATCCAATCAAGATCCTACTTCGACATATAAAACGCTTGTGTAATTCTAACTTTAATTTAACGACATAGTTGTTCGTGTTTGTCTTCCTTCCGTCTATCCGAAAAGTTATCGGCATTTAACCAAACTGAAAATCGCACCGAACTTTTATACCACCGAAATTCGTCAGGCTTGTCCGTGTCTCGGGAAGAACGCATAAATTCCATTTTAACCGATCGAGATAACGGTGGCAAGTGGATCCCTTTTAAAACATTCGGGCCCTCGAGCTATCGCATAAATTTAATCTCGTAGCCGAACGTTTAGCTGACTTTTATTCGATTATGCGGAACTTCGCGAACTCCGAAATCAAATCGAGTGGAGTCGAAGTCAAATCTGTACGCTCGCTCGGTTCATTCTCGATTTTTATCAATCGAAATCGCTCTCGGCAACGCGCGTTCGTATTGCAAATGCTTTTGTTTCTTCCCTCTCTCTTTCTTTTTTGTATTTTTGTAAAATATGTGGGCGTAGCACCGGTGTTGTATCTCTCGAGGATTTTTGTCATTAGCACTCCCGAAGGTATGTATATCGTGCAGGCTCGCTTTCCAATTTCGGGGAAACAAAATCACGAACGAAAGAACGACTCGCTACAAAATGAAAATGTCGAGGCAATTCCTACTCCATTTATAAAAACTCTCTTATTTGTCAGGAACGAACGTTCGTGTCATCGAGCGTGTGCGGATCCGTGAGTGATTTTTCGACGATTCGATTTTCGTCCTAATTGCGTTAGACCGAGATTGTTATCGTAGGAGTATACCGCGTTATACGAGGGTTACCTGTATCTTATCTGGTTCCCTACTCGAGTTTATGACACATTAAGGAGATTCATCGTTAGAGTGATCTTGGTAGGAGCCGAGAGATGAATTCCTCGGGAGCTCGTAGTTGAAAGTGAAAGAGTGAGAGAGAGAGAGAGAGAGAGAGAGAGAGAGAGAGAGAGAGGAAGTGTCGGGCCGAGGAAAGAACGGCCCGTCGATGGAAAGCACCACTGGTACTGCTGGAAGCTGGCGGAGGAGCTCAGGGGAGGAAGGAGAGAAGCTTTATCGCTTTTCAATCCACCGCGGGTTAAGTGCGTCGGGAAAGCTCTCTTCTCGAATGCTCTCAACCGTTGGAATCCTGCCAACGGGGGGATAATAACCTTCACCTTCGCCCGAGCTCCGACCAAAGCACTTTGCATTAACATCGAATTAAAACGGCCGCTCTCGTCCGCTCAACCCCCTCCTTTCTCTTTTCTTCTTGTTACCACCCCTTCCCACCTGTATCCTTCTTTTTACTTTTCACTAGTTCACCAGTTCACCGGTTCGTAACGCTACGATGATTGGGGGTTCCAATCGTTCGATCCTTTCAGATTTCTTTCACTCGTCACACGTCGTGGTTCATAGCGGAAAGAATTATTCAGAAAATTCGAGATACGCGTGAGGCTGTTTCTTCTTAAATATATTAGGTTGTCCCAAAAGTTTCTTTCGTTTTATTAAAGAAATAGTAGACGCATAATATTGTATGTTTGATGTCACGTTACTGAATTATGTACGATCAGTTTTACTCTACGAAGGTAATGCCATCAATGTTTTGAGAGATAAGGTTTCATGTTTATATTAACGCTGCCAGATAAAGTAGCTGCGTGTAGATGGCGAAAGAAACTTTTGGGACTACCTATATGTTGAGTCTTGTTTCTCTTTTTCTTTTGATAATTGTCTAACGAGCAACCATCCGACGATGACGACTTATAAACTCGAGAATAAGTTTAAAAATGAATTTTCCGAATGGAAAATCGATAAAACGAAGAGTGTCCGTGTGTACTACGTGTGTCGCTTTATCACTCGTAAAGATATCGTGACGTTACACGATTTCGTCGGTGTAAGAAAAGTTGACGCGTTTATACGACAATTGGAAGGTCAAAGTTTCATTTCCGTCGCAGCGAGACGATCGAAGTTGTCGCGAAATGTCACTTATAAGCACGCGCGCGCGCGCACACACACATATTCTCGCGATCGCGGTTTTTACCCGACGACGACGTTGACACTTGTGCTACCAGTTCGCGAAAGTTCGTTTACCCGATCGTCGCGATTAACAATGCTACGCGTACGTGTGTAAGTGTACGTACGTATGACGCGTACGATTCTGCCATCGCGATTTACAAATTTCCGAATATCACGTTTCTGTTGGTTTTTCTTTTTTGTTTAATATCACAGCACGTAACCATATAGTACTGAGTATATTTTTGTAACGTTGCACAAAGATCCTCTCCACGGATCTAATTACAATAATAAACATTGGTATCTCGTGTAATACCGCGTCGAAATATAAACTCTGTTTGTTCTCGATGCTCTTATACCATAACAGCGTTACCTTATGGCGCTACAGCGATACGATTGTCCGATTAATCGATTCCGGCAGAAATCGCGCGAAGAGCCGCGTTTTTCCCATCCCCGATAGGCACGGGGATGGAAATGTTTCATTTCGAAAGCTACAAAAGATATAATCCCGTTTATCGTGATAATAATTTATATTACTAACGATAAAAGGTGAAAGGTCTATTTTGGAAAATGCATACGCGTCGAGGTCATCGAAGTTCGCGTTTCTCGCTAATGGAGCAGCTCTGCGCGTTGACGGGGCTCGGAGGGAGGGGGAGAGGACAAAACGACGCGATTAAAATCTTTCTCGCGGTATGGACGAACGACAGCGCGGGAAAGATCATTTGTCAATTCATGATGACGCTCGGTCCCGTGATTAATTCCACGCAGATGTTTCTCGGTTAGTTCGGTGCCCAGCCGGTGAAAAGGAAAAGTACAGAATCTCCGTGGGTACTCGGCCATCCATCACGAGATCTTCGTAATTATTCAATGTGTTGCACGAAACTGCGGAATTGTTCTATTTCTAACATGTCCGTGGAATTAATCATCGGTGTTTTTGTTTCCATGTTTCTTGGAGTTGAGCTTCTTTAAACATTTGTGTGGCATCGAATAATAATAAATATCTAGTAGATTGTATTATTTATAAGCTTCGATTAATTGAAATTAGGAAGATATACTTATCTACTTACTATGTATCGTCGCCTTACTATCAAAAGCTCCTAAGTCATTTCTACATAATAGAAAAAAAAATAGTTAGACAATACCGAACAATATTAAAACCTTCAAAGTCAACAATTTACGATTTAGGAGCTTTTGATACTAAGGCGACAATATTCTTTTACTATTTTCTCCACCACATATATTAATTCATAATTATGCTAATTTTAACAAATACCTACCTAATGCAGGACGGTACGTTCGAAATATCTTGACATTAAATTTATACCAGTCGCTGTCATGTTTCCTTAACGAGACGCGATCACGATTATTATGAGATCGTAAGTGGCTCGAAAGATCGTCGAAGAACAGGGCGGAGCGAAAGAAGCGCGTTCTTGTCTGCGAATTTTCTTATCGAACGAAGGTACGGAGTTCTAATTGCTCGACGTCGAGCTCTTCTGTTCGGTTAAGCTTTAATGGAGTAGTCTCGCCGATGAGGATAATTCTGGTGCGTTGAGAAGCTTCTCCAGGATCGCGGCTTTATTCGAAAGCGAGCGCGAGATTCTTAGCGGAAACCGGACTAGAGTTGAAATCGTTTCTTGCGTCCTCGACCGTTCGATCGAAGAATACGGATGATCGTTGTCAAAAGAAATTTCAGTTTTGTGGAAAGCACAAAGCAACGGTGTCGAGTGTTTTCAGTTTTCTTAAATACAAAATGTTGGGAAAAAAAGAAGTCATTTTATTAATTTGGGAAAGCATAAATTAATTTCAATAATTTCGAGACTGTAAGTTAAAAGTGATTATCAGTAGATATCAATATTGAGAGAATTAAAAATCTAATGTGACAAAGTGATATTGATTGTATATAAAAAAAAAAAAACGTAGAATAGGTATACCTAAAAGCTTTTAGGTGGGTGTGTATCGATCGAAGCGGTTATTTTCATCGATATAGAAATTTTCCAATTTTTTAAAACGACGCTCCGGGGAGACCCTTGACGTCACGCGAGCCGCGTCAAAAATTTTTATTTAGCCGTGCGGCACTGGCGAGGAGAATGACAGCTTGACCACCCAGGTTCCTGGGAGTTTGTTTATCAAACGGTAGATAAGCATTTTAAATACACGTTTGTCATGTGACTCAACGTTAAGCTCGTTCATCCGGTATGGTGGGAAAAATGTTTGAAAAATCGGTAGGAGCGCGATAATGAAGTATATTTTATCGATTCCGTTTATTTTGTTCCCTTTTTCTTATTCTTTAATTATTCCCTCGCGTTGCCTCGCGAGAGTTACTAAAGAAGTACTTACATACTTGTCCGTGTTCGTTCGCTTAATTTGCGAACGTATGAAAACATAAAGGTTTATCGAGCGGTGTCTATAGTCCTGTGTCGATAGAAGAGAACCTGTATCGTATCGATCGATAACAGGAGATAATAATAATCGTTGGCTCGCGGCAGGACGAGAAAGAGAGACAGAGAGATAGATAGAGAGAGCGAGCGAGCGAGCGAGAGAAAGAGAGATAGATAGAAAGAGAGACAGAGAGAGAGAGAGAGAGAGAGAGAGAGAGAGAGAGAGGACACTGTTTGATAAGGAAATTCATTAACGCGTCCCACTTTTTTCCCGAACCGATGTTGCCTCCTTTTTTCTTTCTTCCTTTCTTTCCCCTTTTCTTTCTTTTTCGGCCAGCGATGAAGCGAACGTCGCACGTGCCATAAGGGAAAATTTTAGGTCGGCAAGACGACACCAAATATGGGCCACTACCATTCCAGACAGCATTTTATATTTCCGACGCTTTTTATTTGGGTCGCACGTGAACGGGAAGCGTATCAACGACGATCTTCCAAAAACGATGACGGTGTTATCTAACTAATGCGATCGATCGGTGATCGCTAAATGAATGTTTAAAGTCGAGTCGCGTAATCTGATATCTGAAGTTGTCTCGTTCTCGAACCACGAATTCCATTAGCGATATATGTACTATGTATACATGTTAAGATCAAATCATAGAGATTAAACTTTTGTATGATAATAAACTTTTTTTTAATTAGCGAGATTATAGTTGATCGAATGGTATCGGTTGCAAGAGCCCAACGTCCTACATTTGAAAAATTACTATTAGTATACCATTTTTGTGTGATCCTAAAATTTGCATTATTCGTTCCATACGCTGAATCTAATTTGACGAAAATTTCTTACTCGGATATCGGACTATTGCAGTACCATAAAAAGAGGNNNGGGGAAATCGAATAATTCGTCGACTTTAGAAGGAAACGTTCGCGTATTGTATCGTGTCTAGTTAGATCGAGTTGTTGGGCATGTAAGTACCTACCTATGTATAGGATATATATATCGTGAAGCTGAGTAGTATTTGAAAATGCGCCTTTAGAAATCGGCCCGTACGGAAAGACGATTCTTCGCATCGAGATTCAACGGCATTCAACCCTTTCGAAGCGGGCGTAATGGCAGAGGTCGTCGTGCAACCTTGAAAGCCGTGTGCTTCGTAAGAGGATTTCTTGTAATCCAATATGTGCCACGTGCTGTGATAGAATCATGGAATAACAATGACGATATGTTTGCGCACGGTCGGTACGACGAGCTGCTGATAGGTCTTAACGGCGAATTGCGAACGTTTAGAAAGCTTTGGTTAATTAGGAGGATCAAGTTTGAAGATGTAGCATACATTCGAAAGAACATTTTGAAATTTCCTCTGGAATGTGAGATTTTATTAATGAAATTAATATCTCATTGGCAATATGGATTTTATTCAGGTTTTAAGGGACCAATTTTCATTTTACACACACGTTTACACACGAGCCGTTCAGAGGAAAAGTGGTCTAACTGCGTTAAAGTAAAATACTTAGAAAATTCTCGATTTATTATTTTATGATTTATTATTTCTGATTTACTATTTCTGATTTATACCACTTTTCCTCTGAGCAATTCACATATTGTGTGCTTAGGTATAATAGGGTCTTGCTATTATTTATATATCTACATTATTTGTACAGTTATATATATATATATATATCTAGATACACCTAATTTATGTATAATGTATTTTAGATAATTTATATACCTTTTATATCATTTACTTTTAAAAGTTTTATATAAAAATACGCAAACTGTTTGGAGTAATCCCTTTTGACTTAGAATAGTGATCAACTGACCGCCATTTTTTTCGCTCGTCTTCATAGTCCCCTCGATGCACGCCATCGTAAAACGCAACGTCCGCGACACATAACCGGCTCCTTTTTCTCCCCTCTTGGAATGACTACTACTCCTCCGGGAAGTATTTCTCTCGAAGTTAAGAAAATGCATCGCCGAGAGCATCAGGCAAAAACGTGACGCAGAAACGGCTACTTCGCGAAGGCGTTACCAGAGTTTACGAGACGTGACGCTGACGTGACGCGTATATACATCTTGAATATTTCCGTATTAATGAAGAGAGGACGAAACATCGGACGTTTTTTTAAAAATTTATTTCGCTCTCGGCTTTCCTCTTGCTATTCCTACTCGCCTACTGCTTACTCGCATTTGAATTTTTACGTCGAGCTACGAAGAGTTAGCTACGAGAACTGATTTGAATGATAATACCTAATAATAAAGAAAAAGGGAAGAAAAAAAGATTAGCATAAGAAAGGAGAGATCACGGCGTGACATACGATCGCCGTAGATTTCTCGATCATTCCGTCTTAATCTTATCGTTTAATAGCAAATTAGAATATTCTTATCGTAACAAACGGTGTGTTGAGAAAATTCGAATTTTGTTCGAATCGAATCACCAAAAGAAATGATAATAACAAAAAGAAAACAACTTTCGCGAGTGTCGAGTAATACGCGACATATTTATGTTATGTACTCCTGATATCTATTCCATACACGCGCTACCATATACCTACCTACCAGGGAGGATCGACAAACACAGGGAAATACTCAGCGCGCAAGATCAAAATAGACCTTGACGAGGTCCCCTATTCTCAAACTAACGAATCTGAGGAAAGCCGAGGGATCGAGAGATAAAACGGGGGGAGAAAAAACAAAAAGTATTTCGATCTTCCGCATTTCTACACGCACGTATGCTGGTAGCGTAAGAGGAGCAGATAAAATCGAAGCATTTTCATTGGTGGATTTTTCCAAGGGTTCGGCCTAGTTTTTCGTCAATGATAATACGTATCTACGTATACACCTACGTGTACATATGTATTATATACCTATAACGCCGCTGACGTTTCTCCCGAAGTTCATTCGAAGATTCCCGAAAAAAGACGAAGGGTAGAAAGAACGATCGGCTGTTTTCGGTTAGCCGGCCATCATCAGCGAGTTGACTTCAAGGTTGTCGACATCGTTCTCTTCTTTTTTCTAGCTCTCTCTCTCTTTCTCTCTCTGTCTCACACTCTTTCTCTCTCCGTCTCACACTCTCTCTGTCTCTCTCTCTCTTGTCTCACACTCTTTCTCTCTCCGTCTCACACTCTCTCTGTCTCTCTCTCTCTCTCTCTCTCTCTCTGTTTTTTTCTCTACCCTTCTCTCGTTCGACCGCACCAACCTCCACCATCATTTCCTTCCCTATTTTTTTCTATTCTACTCGCATAGACCCCGTTTGTCTTCGTCCTCGCGACTCCACCCTCTTTCTCGTTTCCTCTGTTTTTCACGGAAAGAATCATCGAGCTGCCGAGAAAAGTAACCACTCGCCCGTTGTTGTCCATGTAACTCGACCAAGGAAATGAGTTTCCTTGTAAAGTGGAAAAGAGAAAGAGATAGAGATAGATAGAGAGATAGAAATTCTTTTAATCGATCGTTACAACGGAAATGTCAAAGGTCTTCTTTGTAAGCGATATCACGATACGATCGATTTCATCTTCTTTCGACTCTACGATCTCTCTCGACTGTATAATGAAATTAGAGTGAAGGCGTTACGTTTCAAGAGTCCTCTGGACGAGTACCGGAGATTGCATGCTTGCGTAGCTATCGTCGTGTTTTTTCTTCTTCTCCTAAAACGTGCTTCGTTATTATAGGTTTTTATGTTAAAAAAAGAAAGAAAAACAGAAATAAACTTGGGTAAGATTTTATTATCATTTTATGGTCTTAAATGAACCATATTGTCCAAGAAAAAAAAAAAAACACACATTTTGATCGCTTCATTAGCAATGAAGATAATTAAGGTGATCGAGTCACGTGGTTCACCCAATATTCGACACTTTACATACCTGTTCGCGCGCTCGCCTATTTTACGTTGCATTATAGTTATTTAAAATAAATAAAGTGGATCATTTAAATAGGACTATCCGAATAGCTTCGTGAAATTCGAAGGAAATGTAGGAGAGACCTTTCCAGAGCTTGCGATATCATTCACAGGTGAACCTTATTCGTGCTGGCATTTGGACTCCTGCTTATCAAGGTTGCCCTACTTGATTGATGGAGCAAATATTAGCTCTCTATCTCTTTCCCTCTCTTTCCCTTTTCTCTCTCTCGCTCTTTCACTCTTTCCCTTGTGTTCTCTCGTTTCCTTTCTGTTCTTTAGACGAACCTTTTTTTTTACAGCTTCACGTTGCCAACCCGCGTTTATAACTTTTCCCTACAACTTTTTTCGATCCGGGGATTCAATGCGTCTCTTTCCCTCATCCGTCTCTCTCTCTCTCTCTCTTTTTCTCTTCTTTCTCTTTCATCTTCTTTCCTTGCCTATTTACTCGACCACGTAACTTTATATTCCTCGACAGTTCTCACGGACTCGAAATAAACCCTTGATTTCGATCGATATTTGCTCTAGATCACGACTCGCTTACTTTCTTCTCGCATTTAAATTTTAGACACGTCGTATCCTGAATTTTTTAACGTACCGCTGTAATTCATATTAAAATTATAGCGGCGATAGAGCAGCGTGTATTATTTCACTCGGGACATTTCCTTGCGAGGGTTGTGATTTGTATAGGTATCGAGCAAGTGGGATAAAATCTGTGATCACGATCGAAATTCTTCGCAGCCTCTTACAGATCATCGTCTGTTTTTGCTATTGCATCGATCGTATGTATGTAGATACATATAATATTTTATTCGGTAACGATCGGAACGATGCTCAAAACTTGACTCGGTCGATAACAAGATATGTTTTTCACGTAAAGAAATTTTCGAGGCTGATGGGGAAACTCGAGAAGGGAGTTTCACGGATTTATAAATCCTTTGCTCTACTCGCGAAGTTTACCCCCTCTTTAATACCTTAACAAGTTTGTTAACGATAATCGTGGACGTGAGATAAGCCGCGTTGCTTGTGAATTTCGTGGATGGGTGGAGGAGCTGTGTCCGTGGGAGGGGGAGCGGCGAGAGAGCGGTGAATTTTCTTCGGAATTTCTTTCGGAATTTTGATGAAGTCGAAAAGGGTCGTTGGGTCGCGCCTCGGAAAGAACGAACCACCGACGGTGCGCGTTGTTGGTTACTATGCAAGATCGGCCCGGATTGGTCGAGTTTGGTGGGTGAAAAGCGATCAATACCTGGAGGCTTTCGACATGGAGGAGGAGGAGGCGTAGGCTGGTGTTCTCCACTCGTCTCGAGGCTCGGGATTAACGACGGGAACAGCCTGACCTTGACAACGACCTCGACCTTGATAACGCCTAACGAAGGAACACCGTCCTTTCAATTTTCACCAAAATCTTTCTTCTCTCGAAACATCATTTTTGAAGAACGTTTCGCGATGAACGAGTATACTGCAAATGGACGATCGGATATCGAATGCAATTAGCCGATTTCCAATTTTAATGGGGCTGGCCGAAATTCTCTCTCTCTCTCTCTCTCTTTCTCTCTAAATGGAAACGCGAGATCATCGTTGATTTTCGTTGATGCTTCGTTAATGTTCGGAATATAGTAATCCGCTTACGAGTTCGAATATCGTGCGATGTTTCGGTCTATTATTTATTAGCTTTGGTGGAAAATTATCGTAGAACGCGTTCGTAGGAAATATTATTGTTTGCAAATCTCCTGCGACAGCGATTAATCGAAAATTCTGACCAATCGTACGGTATCTTTATACGTCAGGATCGAAATTATTTATCACATCTTTTTATTCTACTTTTGACCTACCTATATAGTCAATTCCTGAATGTTTAATCGCTATGGCTCCATACGGATTTTGGAGAAACGAACGACGCCGTACGCGGACGATGCTCAACGAGAAAGAAATTTTATTTCCACTTATGGATTTGTTATCGAAGATCATACGGCTCGACCAATGAGCACGCACGCGTTTAGTGGGCGGGCACTCGCCAGCGACCAATGTCACGCTCGCGTTAGGCCCCGCCTTCGCTCATTTTTGAGCTTCGACAATAGAACCGCACTTTTTCCATTCGTATCGAGCCGAGCTAGAAATGTACGGGATGGAGACAAGGGGAGGACGACTGGAAAATATTTTTTAATCGGACCACCAAGGTGAATTGCGAATAGGTATTATTTTTTTGGTCGTGTTGCTCCTTTTTTTCGTTATAACGCTTAAGTATAGCGCGTCCCCAGGAACATGGCATTTGGAAGGAATGCAGCTCCGACTGGCTGTACTCTCAAATATCCATCTCTTCTAACACAATTGTCGGAATAGTTTTCCTTATTGGCTGCAACGGTCACTTCCGCTAATGCAGCTCGTTTATGAACCAGAAGCGCGTGTTGTCTCGGCTGCCATCTTCTCGTGGACGCACCGTAGGTATTATCACGACGATCAAAGTCTTTGTTATGAAACGCAAGAGAAAAAATAAAATGAAGCAAAATGTTTTTTTTCTTATTGTTGCTGTTGTTTTATAAATCGGATAATTTCACTCCGAGATAAAATGGAATTAAATAAGCATAAAATAAAATCGAAGTCCAGATAATAGCGTGTCACCGTGCTCGGAAGCAAATGAAATCCGTTAAAGTGGATAACGTATTACCGATAGTATCGTCGGATCCGCCGTCAAAGAAACGTCATCTTATCTCGACGACGACGACGACAACGACGACGAAGACGACGACACGGATAATCGCATTCGATCAATTTCCTCTGACAGCTTAGTTCTACCTCGAGTCTCGAGGCATTTTGATTCCCGATTACAATATCCTCTTTTTTTTTTTGTTGTTTTCGACATCTGGATCATAACTTCTCTTTTCTCTAATAAATCTTTTCGTTAATATCTTAATCTTAATATCAGTAAATTCTCAATAATTGGCTCGAAGTTTATATTATAAATTACGAAGATAAAGATACAAAATACCAAGCAGTGTTTTCTACGTGTCAAAATAATACATACGTTTTATGTAAACGATGTAACATAAAGCTCCCGCGTTCCACTTGTTAGCGAACGTTCTTCTAACTTTCCTTTACGTAATAACAAATCGCGAGAATTATTTGCCGTCGTTCTAGATAGGTGCAACGATGCGCGTTTAAGTAGTCGGTACCTAAATACCTGTATTTCGTGTACTTAGGTGGTCGTAACCTTCGTAAAGTGACGAGAGAGATTTAACGATCGGTCGATCCATGGAATTGGTAGTTTGCTTCGGCGATTCGAACGAAACACAATGCGTCTTGTTATACAAAAGGGGGACATTTGTACGACGGCGAGATATTTTCGTAGCTCCATTACGACGAGCAGGCGGACATGCATTATGTCTCGTTTCTACAGATCGTTTCACGCGAGAGTGAATTTTACTTTCTCTGTTAGACGTTTAAGTCCGTAATTCATGTTGTCAAGGAAATTCTGTAAGAAAAGCAAGGTTTTAATTGTATCGATATATTACCGTGTCGGTTCGAACTACAATTTACTTATTAGGATGTATTTCGAGTATGACCTACGTTTATTTAATGTAGAAGATAAAATAATCTACTAATATAATATATATCATTCTACTAATATAAAATATTCTACATTAAATACACGAAGGTCCTATATTTTATTCCTATATTTTATACATTACTTTATAGATAAACATAAATTATAAAGATAGATATATTATATTATATATAGAAGAAATCCGCAAAAATTCCTTCATTAACACACTGACCGTCATAAACAAAACTATTCAAATCGTTTACACGTCCTACATCCTCCACGTTATCAAAAATTCTTTTTAATACCAATTAGATCTATGTTAATTTTATAAATCATCACACGCGTCGTTTTGAAGCTACAATCTAAAAGAAAGAGATCAAATTTTCATCGTACACGCGATAACTACATAACAAAAGAGAATAGGTACTTAGGTACTATAATAACAATAATAACCGTGCGTCGTCGTTGAAAACACGTAGAAGTAGGGGAGAGCCGAAAGAAGGATCGCGAAGATTCATTAAGCTCGTTCCCAACGTTCAAACGTCACGTCGTCGTCGAGCAGTCGACCTTAATCGGATTTGATCGGCGCTGTAGAGACGAGCGCGCGCACACCCCGGGTGCGAGGCAATTGGCACGGTGTCAGAGAGCGAGAACGAGTGAAAGAGAAAGATAGAAAGATAGAGAGAGAGAAAACGAAAGAGTGTGTGGGATAGGAGGTTCGGTCATTTTGAACGATCATCATCAAATGTCGTAGCGCGCGCGCGCCGATTCGATCGCACAATTTTTTTACTCCTCCTCGAATATTACGCGAATGCTAGACGAGTGTGTGCTTACTACGTGCGCGTGTGTACGTGTGCATATACGTGTATGTGTGTAGGTACGTGTAGAACTGGCTAAAATATGCTTTAGAAATAATAATAAAGATAGCTAGGCGCTAGTAGTAGCTTGTTTACAAAATTCCGAGTCATTGCGCGTAAGATAAGACATTTAGCTTGATTATTGCATAAAATTTGCTAGCATAATCCAGAGCGTTTTCCGAATCGGACATTTCACTCCGCTTCCAATGCAAATACGAGCACGTTTTCATATTAAAGTAGAAATGTCTGCTTTCGTGCACGTATTCGTACATAATTACGCGGCACTCGTATGTACATACCTATATCGCGCCGTGCACAGACTTTGACTCGAAGTTATCGCTATTTTAATTCCGATATCGTATTTCTCGCTCTCTAATTATTTCGTTATTTCTATATAACATCCGTTTGTATTTGGTGCATCTCAAATTTGCCGAAACCTTTTGAAAAAGCTGTTTGGCGAATGGAGCACGCGAACGGAACGATTCTGTTGCTTTTCATTTGTTTTTCCAACGTCCGTATACGATATTTATTTATTTATCTGCATTTAGTGTAATAGTAGATATGTTATCTATCTTAAATCACTGCTTACCCCAATTGTTACTCATTTATATCGTAATAGTAACTAATACTTACGGTAATGCGTGTAAATTTCATACTTTAGCCAGCTTTGTGTATTTACTTGTTCCCGCATGCACGTATGTAACTACTACATAAGCAAATACATACACATACATATATATGTGGTCAGAGAGTCGACTAAAGGATAGAAATCACTTCCAAAGCTTCTCTCGAGGATGCACGCCGGCGGTTCTGCGACTTAGAGACTTAGAATTATACGAGAAACGTGTAGACGGTTTTAAAAACGAGGTGGAGGAGGTGGCGGAAGAGGGGGAGGTGGAAAGGTCGAGTGGAACTCGCGTCGACCGAAGATCGGTTCGCTCTCGTGTCTAGTCGTCGCGAAGGAGTCCCGAAATGTCCTTGTTTTCCGGTGGATCCGGTGCTTCCGATACACCCGCAGGGCCGCCCGGTACTACCGGTGGCCCCGGTGGCACGTCGTCACCCTCGCACAAATCGGAGGACCAAGTGGAGTCTTCTTTGCCGGCGAGACAACGAAGTCTCAAAGATCGGCTACGCGAGGGCATCACGGGTGGATTCACTTGGCAGTGAGTAATTCTTTTTCTCTCTCCATTTATTTATCCCCCGGTGCATGAATCACGAGTTTGACTTGTGAATTTAGAAAAAATCGGTTTATCGGTCGGTAACGAGGTGAACTCGAGGATCGACCTAACCATTTTTTTGTTTTTTGTGTTTTTTTTGGTAAGGTTTAAAGTCGCGTCGACATCTAGGTCATTGGCGACTCTATGGTGAAATTTATATTTTAACAATTTGAACAAATGAAACAAAAAATACTTTGAAAGTAAAATGAAGTTTGGTTTGGCGGGAAAATTTGTCGATTACGATAATTACGATTAATGATCATCTCCTCCCATATTTTCCAACGACTATTCAGATATTGTTAAACCACGAAATGACGTAAGAAACATTTTTCTATTTATCCAAACGGAAGAAACGCATGCAAGAAGTGGCTCGATTCATCTTTGAGCGATCACGTAACGCGAAGTGACACGACGTCGATATGGTATCGATACGACGATAACGAGAGAAAAGAAGCGTTCCGCGAGATGCGAGTCGAAGGATTCCGAGTAGAGACGGGTCGGTGAAGTCTGTCCGTGAAAGCGGAGTCCTCCGTTCGATAGAAGAATGACGGGTGACTCTCGAGTAGTCTTTAGGGCTTCCTCGATCATCGCCAGCAGCCTTATCTACTACTACTACTACTACTACTACTTGCCTTCTTTCTATATTTCAATATTATTTAAATTAGCCGCGCGGCTGACTCGCAAGCTCCTCGCGAGGAGAACACTCGAGTTTCTTCTTGTCACCTGTCGTTTCTCTCTTTCTCGTTATTTCTCGGTTCTCTCTTGTGTTTGATAATAATCTTTCGAAATGAATCGATTTTTCAGCGATCTGGACAATCGAATGGACAATCGAATTTGTGGATTTAATTTCTATGCGAAATATAGTTAAACTGAAATACGCGAATAATTGGAATTTTCTTGTCTTCTACGCTGTCGAGCTTCTTCATTTTGAAAAGTGCTCCATCGAGAAGATGCTGTTCGAAACAGGTTCGAACACAATGGAGCATTCTTCGAGACAGTTTCACCGAGTGTATTGAAACCGTGGAGACGTTCATCGATATTAATTTGTTACGACCTGTAAAAAAATGATGGAGGTGAAAAAGTTATTGTATACGTGTTTGTTTTTTAACGTGACCTGAATTTGCTTGCAAATTAATAGATCCGTAATTATGACTTGTTATCATTTTCAAGAAAATTTCCGTCGATATGTACCTACTTTTTCGTTTCATTATCTTTAACCGAACGCATTGTAGTGCGCAGTATAACCGATAGATGGCGACGATCGTTCCACCGGTTCTCATGGTGCTTGTCGACATCGAGACTACGCGTAGGGCCGACAATTGAGTCCCTTCGTTGACAAGTGAATTAAGTCCCCACCCCCTACAAAAGTTAAATACACAATGTAACTTTATTGCAATCAGATAAAACGAAAGAATAGTAATTATGTCATTATAACTTAAAACTTATGTCTATCGTGTCGTTATAACTAATAACTTATGTCATTATTCAAGATATTTTTACAGTCATTTCATTTATGATGTAAAATTGACTCTTATTTTTTATCAACATAAAACAAAGTATACGCGAGTTAATGTGATAAATAAAACAAATATACTTAATACTTACTATTTTTGTAAGAACTTCGTTTTTCGTAATTTTGGGCTTAATTCACTTGTAAACTAAGGGGCTCAATTGGTTGATTTTATTTTTATTCTATGTTCTGAAAATACCTACATACGTACGTAAATTTATGGCGCATTCGAATATCAATAACATTGTTAGTATTGCATCGCGAGCGTGTACGTGTGTACGTTACCTCTTGTATACAATTTGACTGTAGTGCTCCACATTTCGAAAGAGGAACGATTTAACGCGGGACTAGGCACAAACGACTGGATTTAACTCGCAAACTATAAATTATCGAGCAAAATCGGGGCAATTTCGGTCGGCATCATAAATTATTCCGATACTCGAGGTCCAAGCTGTCGGCATACGCCATCTTTATCTTCCGATCTGCATGGCTCTTTCCGTGACCATTTTAAACCCCATTGCTCGTGACAATCCGTTTGCTTTATCGTCCCGAAGTTTGTGGCGACTCGTCCCATCGATGACTCTCGGACTTGTGGATTTTATTGGTAGAATTCCATTCTTATTACGTCTACATATCATTTCAAAGCTTTACGATGTCTTGGGTCATTCCAAAAAATCTCTTTCATTCTCTTGCGTTTTTATTAGCAGTAAAAAGAAACGTTTCGATGGTAAAACTAGATAGGTACATACATATATACTAGTTTCTTTTTTAACTTCGTAAGAGGAATTAGTTTAAATTCAAAAAAAAAAAATTATCCCAATCTTATAAATAAAAAATAAATCGCTAATAAATCAAAACCAAGTGCGACACCACAGCTTAAATTTTCTTCCAATCATTTCCTTCGGTGAAAACCAATAAAAACCAATACACGTATGTACTACACACGCGTGCACACATACACACCTGTACTTATAAACAATAGGATGCGTCCCGTGCGTGTCCCTTGTTGCTAGCACGTTCTTCTCCTCTACGAATATAATAAGCGAAATACACCTATACACACACATATACACGTGTATACCTAAGTACGTACGATTAGACACACACACACACACACACATATTTATACGAGCCACAGATGAAACTGGGCCATTCGATAATTACGTATTCCCTTTTAAACGACGCGTCAAATTGTTCTCGACCGTTTCGACTCGTTCGCCACGTTTGTTTCCATTCACCGCGAGAGTTCCGAAGATTCCGACACGCGTCATTTCGTTGCCATTAACGAAGCAACCTATCTCTTCCCATTTTCCCCGCATCACCCTCTGCCTCCCAAACGTATCGACGGTATTATCTGTGATCGAGGGTGAAATCGGTCTGGTCGCTCGCCGAAACCACCCTCTAACGCGTCCGTGACCTCTTTTACGTTTCCGAGGCGATGATTTCTCGAGTTGTTTTCATTCTTGTATCTATTTGTTTATAATTATCGTATTGCAAATTTATTCGTTTTTCAGCAAATAATTTTTGTTCTTTTCATCAATTATCTTTTGCTCTCTCATTCAGTCTTCACTCTTCTTTTTTCTACTCACTCTCTCTCTCTCTCTCTCTCTTCCTCACTCCTACATGTATACGTACCTACCGTTGTTGTATCGTGCGGAAATGTATGCGATCGACATTTACATAACTTTGATGCGCCGTAGGTACTTTTTCCTTCCGATCACATTCCCTGCCGTTGAATATCCTTCAGAAATGGGGGACGTTCTCGCAAGATATTTATCGGCGTCGAGAACAGCCCTTCGAACATGCACGATCGAAACTTTAACATTTCGAGCAATCATCTCTAACAATTTAATCAAGAAACCTTCCTGGCCAGGTTCGCATCGTGGTTTTGATAGTTTCGCAAGAAAATTTGGTTACCTCTATTTCCGAGAAAAATTCATATCCTGTATAGGTATATACGTATATGTATATTTGAAATGTCAATTTGATTTCGTTCGAAGACGTCAATTATCCCGATCGATAATTATATTCGTGTTATAAAGAAAAAAAAATCTAGTCCGACAGATATATTGAATTATGAAGAAATAGCTTCTCGATCTATCTTGATTTCTGTATATCTCTATATATGTTACCGGCAAAGTATGTAATTCCGGTATTCTGTAGAATGTGTAAGAAATGTATATAACATAATTTATTTCATACAGTGCCTGTTGATTTTAGGAATGATATACATTTCCTAGGCACTATACTATAGAATACCGGAATTATATACTTTGCCGGTAACATGGTATATACCGCAATTTTGTTTGAAATTGAAAACAATTAGGTATTATGCAACATATCTTTTCGATAATTTATTAAAACGACGTTAGAATGGTGAAAAGTAGTTACCTACGAAAAAGTGAGAAACATAGCGATACTTTTTGTAGTCATTCGCGATATCGCGTTTTATTAAAAGTCAAAGGTATTAGGACGCGCAAGAATTTGTTGATTCCTCAACAATCTTTACGATCTACCTTACTCGTTCGCGATATTCTCCTGTCTGTTTCTCTCTCTCTCT
>JAIFRP010000030.1:12079111-12093311 GCA_032403825.1 Odynerus spinipes
AAAGAGAGATTTCGCGTTAAAAGTTTATTTATGACGATAGATAATAGTAAAAAAGCAACTAGATAAAAAAGAAACAGACAACAATGGAAACAACTATAATGGGTAAGAATGAAAAAAAAGTGGAATAGAGTTACTAGAATGGATAATAGAAAATGGATACTCAAAATAACTTGAAAGTATAATTAAGAATCGAAGAATCTTATTCGCGCGAGAATATTGCAGACGAAACTTGTTCCATTTCCATAAAATGTACGGCAAGGTTACCGTGGAGATTTAAACGCTAAAATATTTTTCCTGCTGCTCGCGATTCATTTGCAAACCATAACCATGATTAGAAACTTCATCCGCGCTCGTAGTTTCATCTCTCGTAGCTTGTTACATCGACACACTTATACACACGTGTGTACGCGTAACGCGATTTTATGGCCGTAGGAGCACGATACGATTAAAATTTGGCGAACGGCTAAATTGATATTTATTTTATTTAATCGACGACATCTGCCGGATCTGCGGTAGCTCTCTATGTAATACATAAATGACGAGGTCTTCTCAGAAAACGCAAGTGTCATTGATATGCGTATGAGATGAACGTGCAATGGATCGATAATTAGTATGTACTTTCGTTTTTATAGTTCGATATTTTAGGTGATTAACGCATCCCACTTATCGTTCCTTCGTTCGTACGTACATATGTAGATACATACATATACATATACACACGCATGATAGATATGCCGAGACAAAACTGACGAGAACACGTCACGTGTATTAATACGTACGATGGGAAGTTGCAGCTGCATAATTCGCGAACGTTGTCAGATGCACGCACGTCGCAATTCGTTGCGTCGAATCCGACGACGTTGCTCGGACTGTTGCCCGGCTCGAACTTCCACGGTAAATTATCCTAGCTATACGTATATTCACCCAAAGGGTTTAACGTAAACGTATTTACATATTGCATTATCAGGGAACGCACAACGCGAAACTGTCGGAGTTCGATGAGATAGTTTGCCAAACGCTAAAGCGACGCGGCGCGGCGCGATTCGTTGGAATATTAACAACGAACGTCTGGATGGCTGGACAAGTTGAAAATCAGATTTACAGTAGTATCACGGAGTTAGGGTAGATCGAATAGGGCGAGATAATTTAAGGAGAGTGTGTCGAGTATCATCGTGTTTTCAGAGGAATTATATGTTTTATCAAATGACTTTTTCTAATGGGATTTATCATCCAGCATTGTGGTATTTATGATATGGTATTTATGATAGAATAGGGAGACAAATGAGTTCGGATAATAGAATTTTTCTTTGTACTACATTTCATATATTTTAGATCAAATGATGAGTAAATAATGAAACATTATAAATTATTACGGATCCCATGCTGTTTTTAACCGCTAATCGAGGTTCTACTGTATTATGCGTTTCACCTCGTGTATCATCAATGATTATTAATGCGAACGATCGAAATTTGATTATCGTTTCGTGAGATACTTAGAAAGAATAGCGTTTAAATAATGATCGTAATTATTTTTCCCGAATCGTTCGCTCGTTCGTCGAATTTCACGAACGAATACCTTAAATAGGTCGCGATATGAATGAGAAGAAAAGTAACGTGGCCCATGTGCGACCCATATGTTCGAATTAACGATCGAACGATAGGATTCTCGGTAAAATGCTCTGCTTAGAGTGATATCGCTTGTAAACACGTTTACGCATTACAACACGTAGGTACCTACCTTCGCGTTACGCGTGTGTATGCAAGCGTGTATCGTATATTTACATAAACATACGTGTGTGTCGCGCAAAGCGAGCGAAATTTCGTGGAAATTTCTAAACGACCGACGCTTCACAGGCGTTTTAATGAAATCGAATAACAAACATTATCGAGGATCGACGATACGAATTATCGATTCGTCCTCGAGTATCGAAGCCTCGATGGCGTGATTTTTACGATACCGAGTAGTACCGTTTTCGGCACGTGTCGTAATTGATAATGACTCAATCGAAGGATTTTATTCATTCGCGACGAAAGCTTATTTGTCGCTTTTTACGGAATCGCTTGCGTTTAAGTAGGTAATAACCGAGGTAGTAATGTGTGCTATTAAAATGACTCACACGAATCGTCGACGCGAAAATTATATTATGGTCTAAACGCCAATTGGATTGATGAGATATCTGTCAGTGTCGGAATATCTCCCTTTTTAAAAAGAAAAGAAAAAAGTATGTTCTAGCGTTATTAGAAATGTTTGGGGTTAGAATTAATTTGATTGCCAATTAGCGTTGTTTAAATTTTATCATCGATCGATCATCGATCGTGACGAAAATGATTTCGCGACTTTGTAATCAATCGATGAACTGTCGCGTGAAATATAAAGAAATAAAAAAAAACATTTAATACGTTCGTTGCTGCGGTGAATAAAAAAAATTAATTTCGTTGGCTCTTTTTTCCTTCTCCTTATCACGGATTCCACAGAAACGCACGACTCTTGCGGATTAGAGAATAATAACGTGGGCTACGCATCGCGCGAGTCATTTCCAAGTAAATTTACACAACAGGTAGGTCTGCGGTTTCCCGCGCGTGAGCGCGTCGTTCTCTCATTGCTGTCAACTCGCGAACAAAGTGGCACAAGTACCGTAAGACTGTAAATAAATAAATGCTGGAGGTACCGAGAACGACGCAAAAGAGAGAGAGAACGAGAATGCAATACGTCTTATGTAAGGCCGGCGCTAGTAGCTCAGGCTAATTAACCGTTATTTCTATTTGTTATGCACGTCTGCGTTTTTCAACAACAGCTGACTGTTCTCTCGGTTGAAGTTCGTTTCGTTTCGAAAGTGTCACTTTCAAGTAATAGCTGTCTTTGAAATCTCACTTTGTGGATTATGGTAAAGAGTAGGAAATTATTTACACTACGTAATATATTATTTATACTTATGTATTTTTTCATAGAAATGTACGTTTGTTGGTAATAGTTATCATACATTTTTCATATTAGAGTACGTTATGCTGTTAATAAATTTATGTAGCATAATTATACTTATAGCGCGGTACGTGTAATCTATACATGGCATTCTATAGAATGCGTAGGAAATATATATAACCTAATTTATTTCATACAATGCCTGATGATTTTAGGAATTATATTAGTAATTATACCTAGGAATTGTATAGAATGCTCAGACACAACCCAGACAATGTATGCATTTTTTTTTTAAATTAAATATTTTTATATACTTTACCTAGCATTTCATACAGCGTCTGGGATGTGTCTAGGAATTTTATGTATACTATAATATAATTTATTTCATACAATGCCTGATGATGTCAGGAATTATTCACAGTTCCTATGCATTCTATAGAATGCCGGAATTATATACTTTGCCGGTAACATATACACAATTATTACATAAAATCCATCAATTATATATATTGCGTCTACGGTATACTTACGTAGTAAGTCTATCAAATATACCTATTTACATATTTGACATAGTTCGCCGGTATACGATCCTCGTACATTATACGCAGAGACATAGATGTATCTCGTATCTACTCATAATATTGTATGATTGATCACCGACGCGATTATGCGAGTTAGTTAACAGTGTTTGCGTTCGTGTTAGTGATCCGGTTGATCATTCATGGTTGGCATTAGCGTTACCACGCGATATGGAATACGTGCAGAGCATTGAAACGAATTTATACCTACGAGAGGGTAAATGAGAGAACTCGAACGACGAACGGCAGAATCCCGGAGGCGATGAAACGGGTAAAACGCAAAGGACGGTGAAAGTGCGACGTGTTTATCCGGTGGACTATTTCCATGTGTGCGTGTACGTACGCGTCTGTCTGCGTGTGTACAGCCTTTAAAGATGCAGGTACGATCGAAAGTGAAGCGCGATCAAACGCGTTTCGTTTACGATCTATCATACGTGTTACTTCGGTGTTATCAGTGATATACGGGCGTAACGTTATTTCAAGCTAGGAACAGTTACGTTACACGTGGCTATATAAAAAAATTTATGTTTCTCGTAAAGGTGTCATAAAGTAGAGGAATTATCATGGATAAAAACACGGACGTGTTGTATTCTAATTTTTTAAAACATATATGTATATATATATATTTTTTTTAATAAAAGTCTCTCTGAAATTCGAATTTCACGTTCGTTCACGTTCTCGAAATAAAATGAAATTGTATTCTGGGCGAGCTATTAAAAAATTGTATTTCGTAAAAATAACTTTTTAATCATAATTTTATTCGCTTTACTCGATCTTCGTCGAGTTTTGACTCCGGTCACTTTTATAATTACAGCTGTTACATATATTTTTCTTTCGCCTATAAAAGTTAAGTTTTTTATGGATGATAAATCTTTTTTCATCCGTTGTAATAAAAAGTGTACCTTGACGACGAACGGGATCCTGATGTAGAAAATTAAAAAGGGTAAAGTACAGGGTCACGTAACTCGAGCGCTAACGAGACCTTTCCATTTTCTTTTTTCCAGGCAGCTACGCGGAAGGTACACTTATCCTTATTTTTTTGTCCGTCGAAATTCTATTTCATCGTGGAGCAGCGTGCGACACGCACGCGCCGAGAGCGCGTACCTACCATGTAAAACGTATGTACCTGCCTGCCTACGCGTATGCAATTCGCGCTCCAATTCGTTCAACAACGAGACGGGGAAACGCGTCACGTCGTCGTGTCCACCAAAAGTGGTTTTTCGTTTCTACCTTCTGAATTATTTCTAAACGAGTCGTTCACCTTTCCGCGTTTTTGTCAAATGACAGATTTACATGGAGAAACAGGAAAGAAACGCTCGCTACGTCGGGAAAATCGCGAACAAATTATCTTCGCGTTCTTTGTCGTTAGACTCGGGAAAGGTATACGTTAATGATTCGTTTAATGATTTTAGAAATGATTTTTGACGTGTTTATAATAATCTTACTAATTATTCGATAGCAATATTAGTTTTTATTTTATTTTTTATTTTTCCGTAATAGCGAGCACGGTTCAGAATAAAATTTTTAATTACCTCGAACGAGTATACGTTTTGAAAATAAATTAGATATGCGAAAGGGGTAACAAATCATTATTGATTTTTCTTAAAAATACATGTCCTACGCGTAAGCGGAATTTAACGACAATCCAAAAATGGTGCCGCAAGCTATCCATACGTATTTCCATGCCTACGCATCTACGTACGCGCGTACCAAGCGATTTTGAAAAATCAAGATGGCCGATCCACCGATCGAGCGGCTATAAATTTTACGACTTCGCTTGAGAATTTACGGGCGCGTCTTTTTAAAATGTGAAATATCCAATTTTACTACGTTAATTCGTTGCAATCACGGTCGCTTTTTATCGGCAATAAAAAATTATTGAAAAAAACGGGAACCGGTCGAGAAGTAAGAAAAAAGGATTTTATTTCGATCCGGGGGAACGGAAAATGTTGTTTCTCTCCTTTTGGAGTCTTTGTTTCTTTTTCTTTCGACTTTTTCTTTCTTTTCCGACGGAGGTGCAGGCGAAGGATAAAGAAGAGGAGGAAGTTCGCGAAAGTTCGCGATCATCGACCGTTTTAATTCCAGTCGAATACCAGATGTCTCGAGTACAATGACGTGGCTCGCGCGCAAGGATGGCTGCTCCGATTCGAAGCGTTATCCGTCCGGGAGGAGTTTCACAGAAATCTCGAGGAATGCGGTTGCTCTTGAGCCGTACGACCGGTTCAACGTACATACATACATAAGTACATATATACATAAGTACATATATACGTAGATACATGCGTACGTAAGACGTCGTGGTTCCCGAGTCCGATTTTCCACTTTTCGTTTTTCTCGATCCTCGAGCGGCCTCTTCTCGGTTCTTTGTTACATAGTCGTGCTCAGAAAAGAAATAAAATCGAGACTCGTTCCTCTTCCCATACTGCGCTCGTCTTCGTTCCTTGCGCGTAATTTAAACCATTGATCGAGGATTGACTCATAGGTCCCTTGTTTCTTTCATGTTTAAGGATAAGGATTTCAATCGTACAAGGATCTACGTAACGTCGAATAAATCTGGTATCTTTGTTAAATCTTCTATTATTTTACACTAGATACAGTACGGTCGGCTAATTTCTAATCACTTTATCTATTTTCACTCGTTTAACCCCTTGCTATATGTTGATGAGTTTGACTCGTGATAATAAAGATAAAGGTTAATGGAAATAAGGACTAAAATTTAAACAATCTTCGTTAGATAAAGCTCTACGTTAAACGAGTTAAACAAAAATCTAAGTTTGGTTCGTTCGGCGAGCGTCGGCTGCTGCACTTCCGTCCCGGATTTTGCCCGGTTAAATGATAGAGCAAGGGGTTAATATCGTTATAATAGGTTTACACTATTATTTTTATTTTTTAAAAGAAAAAAAGTTTAATGTTACTAGAAAGGAGGAAAACGCTTCCCCATTTTCCCGACATTTCATCTTCCATCGAGTTTCGGCCAATGATTTCGCTCCGTTCCGATGTGACCTCGTAAAACGAAGTCGATTTTGCTTCAAAGGAACGACGACGACGACGAGCGATGGATCGTCGCTCGTAAAGTCGAAAATAAATTTCCGCGGAGCGTCAAAAAAGGCTCGACTGGAGCGTTCGCACGAGTGATTCTCGCGTCGCCAATCGAGTTTATTTTCCTTCGTTACGGACGAGATCCGTTCGATTTCTCCCCCGCTTGTTTCTTTCTTTTTTTTCGCTACAGATATTTTCCCCCGATTCCATTGGCGAGCCGAATCGAATATCGCCGTCAACGGGAACGCGCTACCGGTGATATGTCGAATTTATAAATCGATCGTTGCACGACCATCAATCGCGAGACAATGTTCGATGCATTCGTATAAATAGATGCGAATAACCCACCAGTGTTAACACGTTCGTGCTCTTGAGTCATCCTCGCTGAAACTGTATCATTAAAATCACTATTTGTTTCTGTTTATAACATTAAATGAAAAAAGGAATCGTGAAAATGTTAATCGAAAGATGATTCGAGATTTAAGTATAATTTTTTCTTAATAAACACTTTGTGGTAATTTGCGTCATCTTAGAAGTCTAAAGTTGGATTCGTTCGATCGTAAATCGATCTTCGTATACCTATATCGATAGTAATCGCGGGACAGTTTACAGCGGCATCTTATAAATAGCCGCAAATTATGCACACGTTTATTCCCGATGGCTAGCATGAAAAACGGTAAAATCGACGAAGAGAGAGTTCGAGAGCGAATTGCGTTGGTACTTTGAAATTCGTCGATCGATGGGGGAACGATTACTAAATTTCAAATGAAACATCACCCGATTCAATCAGATTATTAATGGTAGCGTAATTATTAATGAAAGTATCGATATGAGTGAGTTAATGTGCAAAAAGAATGTTAATAACGATTATCGTTATTAATGATTATAAATGTATCCATCACGCGGTATCTTATTATTTAGTATTGCTTTAACATGATTATCCGTAATAGTATTATTCAAGATTTCGTTATTAATTAATATCAGTAATAATACCGGCAAAGATTATTATACTTTATAAATTTATAAATAAACGAACCAGTGATTCTTCGTTCCGAACTAATTCTTCGATAAATAAAAAGATGCTTGTTATTTTTTTCTTCTTCTTTTTTTTTTAGAAAATACGTAAGAAATCGTGAAAGCTTTAACGACCGTTCAAAATTTCACACTCTTTCTCTTTTCGTCCCACGGATTCTAATTTCGCGATATCTCGAAGCATCGATGGCTTACTTTATAAATCGTCCGAATCGGAAGGGACAAGGTCGACCGGCGTGTACCTCTTCCCCGTGTACAAATTCAGTATCCGGTTCTTAGTCACCCGTATTTATAAAATATATATAGACATACATACATACATACATATCTACCTACCGTATGGATACGTTTTCGTGTCCAACGAATAAATCGGTCGCGAAATCGAAAACTTGTTGGTCGTTCGCGTGGGATTAGATACTAGAAAAGTTGTCTGCGCCATCGTGAAATGCGCACGTTTATTCTCTAGATAGGTACGTACTATATCGTGCTTATTGGAGCGTGACGAAACATTTCTGTATATCCATTTTTAGATAAAGATTTCGATTTCGATGTTCATTCACTTTTTATTATCTATTTCTACGATTATTAATTTACTATAATCAGATAAGATTGTTATTGTTATTATTATAAATTATAGATGGATAAGGTCACTTACTACTTTTATAAACAAATAATGGATCACGGTAACGACCGTCTCTACAACTCTACATTGCTAAAACGAAAGTCCACGTGACACTGGAAGAAATCGGAGGTTTCTCTAGATCGCTTGGATTAGACGAGAGGACGTTTAACGAACGTCGTTAGTTAATCTCGGGCTTGTCCACGTTCTTCTTACGTAACTCTTTTGTCGAGTCTCGGACGACGGTGTCGTTCGCATTAACCTAATTTTTCTTACGACATTTTGCAAGACGTTCGTTTAGGACTAAACTAAAAGCTATAGATGCACTCAAGAGTATAGAGTCTTCTAAGATTCATCGTCTCCTCTCTCTCTCTCTCTCTCTCTCTCTCTCTCTCTCTCTATACCTTTATCTCTTTTCCTTTTTCTCAGCCTTCTGGGAATTCTATCTATAGTCTGCCATAGGTACCTGAATGAGCGGAATCTCCGTCGGATGTGTCTGCAGGGTGTCAAACAGGTTCCTTCCATCGGGTGATTTTACGGGCTACGTCTAATCACGTATGCAAGAAAGACTACGTACCGTCTTCTGTGAAAACAGTCCGATATTTGCGATTTCCCCGACGTTTCTTCTTGAAAGCCTTCCGAGTCTCGGGCGTTTCGCCGATTCTTCCGGAAAATGAAGCCAATTCGCAAGCGACACCGACGTTCGACGTCCGTGATTTTTTCTCATCCGGTTCGTGGTTGTCTTGTTAAATACATTCGTTTATCTTATTATTCTCTTCTTTTCTCTTCATCAGCAGTGTGAAACTATTCTTTTCGCGGTACTACTTAATTTATTTATTTTATGGAAGATTAAGAAAATATGAAATTGTTGTTTTTGTTGTATATTTTAATTTTTGTTTCTTGATGTCTAGCATCGTATCAAAAACGTTTCTAGCAACACCATTTAATAAAAGCGCAGAAAACTTTAATGTTCTCTCTCTCTCTCTCTCTCTTTCTCTTGTCCTCTTTGAGTAACACGAACGAGTCGCGTTATTACAAATAGGACCCGAGTAATTATATCGCGTTAACGATATAATTGCGAACTCGAATACGCCGCGCGAGTGGTTTAAAAAACGAGTAAAACGTTAATGAAGAGAAGAACGGGAAAAAATGAGAAGAGGGAGAATGAGATAGAGAGAGAGAGAGAGAGAGAGAGAGAGAGAGAGAGAGAGAGAGAGCGAACGGGAGCTAGAAAGGTAGAAAAAGTTAGAGGGCAAATTGCAATTTGTCGCTGACACGATTGTAATTTCCTTCGGGAGTTAAAGCTTCGCTCGAGAGAAGAAACAGAAACGATTGTGTACACACTCCTACTACACACGGTTCTGTGTTCCCGTGCGCGCGAAACTCGTGCAGCCGTCGCGTGGCTTATATTTCGAGAGGTACACCTGCGCGATTTAAAATCCACCTCGATTCACGTTTGCCCACCGCTCGAAGGGGGATATCAATGCGAACGCGAGGATAAACGAGCATCCAGTCGAATAAATTTCACGGGCGTCTACTTTATATCCTAGAAATGGTGTTTCCGGTGTTTGCATCTGGCGTGTCTTTGAAATATCGTTAGAAAATTGTAGAAAATTCTCTTTGTATTTGTATTATATAAGATTAAGATTCTATCGTCGCTTTAATAATTATTAATAATTCTAATTATGATTTTATATTCGATTATTATGCATCCTTGCATAATAATCGAAGTCGAGTTTAAGAATGCACGTTACTTGAACAAACGCAGATACGTTCGTAAAAATGTTGAACGATGCGATAGATAAAAAATGTCGGGCGGATTTGTAAGACACGCGAACGAATGGAAGAATGCTTTTAGAATATTTTATTATTCCTCGCACGTAAGGATCGTTAGATCGATCGACGTAAGAGCAATGACTCCTGCATACGCGGGAACGTGAATTCCTTTCTCTCCTTTATCTTTTTTTCTTCCTTTGTGTACTCCCCACGGGAATCCTCGCTTTGAATTTTTCGAAAATTCCTTTTTTCTTCTCTCTCCCTCTCTCTTCTGAAGATCCGTTATAAAAAAGATAAATATATCAAACGTATGTCATAAATTATTCTTGACTAACCCATTAACTCTCTTCTGTTTCAGGTGAGTAATCGTCATGTATACTGTTGCCTCTGTATGAGTTACTCGTTATACATATGCGTAAGTATGTTCATGATAATATCGAGCGTAAGCTTCGGAGAAGCATTCCTCCGACAGTTTCTCGTTACACGTGGTATATATGTACTCGAGCAATTATCGTATTTGCATTGTTAATCCGTTCGCGGTGAAGAACACGTAGCGTCGCACTTTTTTCGAGAAAGATCTCGGCCAATGACTGTTCACGCTTTATGCGTATGCACCTACGTACATTATCATCCGAAAGTTCGGAGGAAGTTGAAAAGTAGTTAAACGATATCAGTGAAATTTTATCGTAATTCTTTTTTCGTTATTATTATTTTTTTTTTACTTTTTTTTATTGTAAGGCTACTGTCGTCGTGGAATTTGGTAGCGATAAAATTTCTTATTAAACGAGCAAGTACGAAAGCTTCTAAACTTTTGGACGGTACTGTACGTAGATACCGCGAGCATAGAAAGTATACGTTGAATCTTTTAAAATTGAATTTTCATATAATTTTTTCCGCAACGATGCCATTAAAAAGGGATCCGTATTTATACGGTAATTAACGATCTCCGTCTCAAAAGACATCTCGAAGCAACGGAGAAAACAAAAACGCTAAATAAAGTGAATTTAACAGAGATTCTACGATTAAAGAGTTCAAAGAGATTCCGGTGCGAGATTTAATTAGTCTCTGCATAGTGGAACGAAGCTACCGAGTAGAGATTTTGCATCGATCAAAATGTAAACTGCGGGAGGGGGGAGAGCAGGAGGTTCATTTTAATTAAGTTTTCCTTTCAATTTTGAAATGTTCCATGAATATTTGTCTCCCTTATTGAATATTAAATCTTTCATTTCCGCGTATACAATATTTAGCGTTTATCGCTATCGTTATTATTGTTTAATCGAAAGCAGAAGAAAATATCGCATTTCTTGACGAATTTTATCGTAGATACTCTTTCTTTCCTTCATCGATTACGTCGAGTCGCGACGAATTTGATAAATGCTCGTTCCACCTTACTGCATTTCAGCGCGAAAGTTCACAGGCGCGCGCGCGCGCGCCCACGAAATATCGTTTCCCGAGAAAATGAAGAGTTCGCGAGTCGTTCACGGCGCAGCGCGTTCGACGGAGTCTCGCTAACTTCCGGTTTAATAACGAACGCTCGAGCGGCGATCGATTTATTATCGATCGTTCGCGTTCTTCGCTTCGTGTCCTACGAAGTATACGCGATCGATCAAAAAGAAAGTTACTATGGGTACTCGCGTGTAATGCCATCGATCTTTTCCATTCTCGGAAGCGATCGTTCGTCGTCGCTGAGAAGTCAATTTCCGCTTGGTTGCGTCTCGATAGAAAAGTTAGCTTGCTTTTCTTAACGTAATCCGTAATTATTAGCAGAATCCCCCACTCGGTGATGTCGTTATATCGAAAGCACCGTAATCGATTTTTTTTATCGATATACTTTTGGCAACGTCAGCGTAGGTCGTGAGCAATTAATTAATTTCTATCTTAAAACGTCCAATTCATTAATTGGACGCGTCGATCATGGGAAGGTTAAGTCATTTAAACTATGACTCTTTGTTGAATTTTATTTTATCACATGCGTGGGGAGCAGGGTAAAACAAAAATAAAATAATTTTCTACTCGTTAAAAACGCGTTACCGAGACGATAAAGATTTGAGAAATTACCTAATTAAATAGATCAGTCTTTTAAGGTTAATAATTTAGTGAAATACAACACCGTGAAAATGAAGTATGGAAAATATTATGAGAAAACGCGAATATATTTTCTACGAACGTTTCCCACCGAACACATAATACATTCTTAACAAATCGCTCGAACGTCACGATAACACGATTCAATTAGTCACATTGCTCGTTATAATAATTATAATTTCGGTTAACGAACAAGTTCACAATTTTTCCCTTTTTTACGATCCTTGAAAGCTTTTAATAACGACAAGTAACGACGGTGTAATATCGATATTATTGATCTCGGTAACGAAGTCGAGATATTAACGAGTCGAATTAAAAAGGGACCGCGCGTGCGAGTTAAGAGATTATTATTTTTTTTTATCTCCAATGCAATGTCGCTTGGTGCGTTACCTTGCAAGTTCGACGCGAAGAGGCTGCCTCCAGGAAAAAACGACTTTCTCTGTAAACTACTCGATCTCGAATCCGGTTAGCTTTCGGACGAGCGATTATCGAAACGACTTCGTGTATCGTACACGACGTGACTTTGATCGCGAAGAATTGTAACCTCGTTTCTTACACGGTGTAATGAATTACTTACTCGATCCTGATTTCGGGGCAAAGGCGGAGTTACTTTCGTGTCGTCGAATTTAAAAGCATGAAATTCGTTGGGTATCTCTTCGATATCCAACACATAAACTTTTAACACTCCCATATTTTTATCTTTTATTACGAACTTAAGAAAAAATTTCGATAAAATTTTTTTTTTTTTTATTAAGTTTCGATAAAATGATCACGCAACTAGAACATTTGTTTTTATTTCAAGACTAGCTTAATAATAAAGTAAATAATAATTATACATTACAAATCATTACAGTAACAACAGTAATAGTAATAATATTAAATTACAAATTAATATAATAGATACGAATTAATATAATAAATTACACGTATACATCCATACGTGTACAAACAAAGAATTTTGTATGATAGGAACAGTTCATTTCCGGGGCTTTTGTTTTCTTTCAATAGGCGTTCTATCACGAGCTGTAAAATCGATGCCTAAAATCACTACGTGCACGTACGTACACACAAATGTCTCGCAAAGAATTCGTTTACGTTTACGAGCCTGTCGAACGTCCGTGAAGAAGAAGAAGAAGAAGATGTACGATCGTGGTAAAGTCAAACGGACAAACGTTTTCCTCGGATAAACTGTTTTTGTTTTCGCTCGCGAATCGCTCCTGCAAAATCCGCGGGGTTTATGCATACGGATATTTTCGGTTTCCGAAAGGAATTCCGAATGCGAGGTGCGTTTCCCGAGCATGAAATCGAATGCCATTCGTGCTTTTCACTGCCGAACTGCTCTCGTTCTCCATTATCCTCCTCCGTCGTTTGTCGTATCTTTTTACACGAGTCAACGAGTTTTTTTTACTAGAAATATCTATCGATATCTTCTTCTGTAAATTTCTTACGCGTATACGCGACACGTTACTTTTTAAACCCACGTGAATGGAATTTATGAAATTGCTCGTTTTCCATCGTCATATGTGAATATTTTTTATTCGAAGAATATACAAAAAGTTTCGATAAATTCAGTTTCGCACGAGTGTTAGGAAGTAATATCTACGATTTTTCGCGATTTTTATATTTACAAACTTATAAGCAATGTAACGAAGAGATTATAAGTCAGTAGGTTAATTTAAAAAAAAAAATTCTAAGAAACTTCTATTAAGTTTCTGTAGTAAGCTTTCGTAACTTATTTACACCGTAACAAAGATTATCGTAAAATTTTATCAAAGATCTATTATTCCCCTAATGTACCTAATGTATATAAACATATACCTACTAACGGCAAACGACCGACCGCACTTTCTCCGTTCGTTTCAATATTCCCTGAACAATGGAGCGAGTCACAAAACGTGCTTTTCGCTAAAGTATATAGACAAAGGTATTTTTTTCGTCGCTAGATACGCCGTGGTTTGACCTGTACCTTCGACAATAAGTATTAACATCCGGAAGGGTGTGATCAGAGCTTCGAGATTCCAACGGTTCAACGAGCAGAACGAATTTATTGATACGAAATTGCATACCCATGAGAAAAAGAGAGAGAGAGAGAAATAGAAGGGAGTGTTTAAAACTGAGTGTGGTGTGTGTGTGCGTGTGAGAGAGAGAGGG
>JAIFRP010000030.1:12141464-12155800 GCA_032403825.1 Odynerus spinipes
CTCTCTCTCTCTCTCTCTCTCTCTCTGTCTCACATTTCGTACCCTCGTGCGTCCAGGCCAACCCCCTCGGCTCTGATCTTCCTCTGAATAGCCCGGTGACTCCTCCTTTTTTCTCTCAGCGACGTTGCTAATGGTTCACGAAATCCCCTTTCTTTCCTATTTCTCTCTCTCTCTCTCTTTCTCCGTCTCTCTCTAGTTTTCAGCTTCCCTCTTCTTCTCTCTTCTCCACTACTGAACCGTTTCTTATCCCGGATGAAAGGTGCCGAAAGTACTTGGAAATATGAAAGCGATCGTACTGCATGGTATCGTCGCTACCGGTCTCGTCGCTACCCGTCGTTGTTTCGTTCGATAGCATTGTCGAAGAGCTTATCGGGTTTTTCCTCTATTTTTTCTGATTTCGAAAATCCCTACGAAAAGATAGGAATATATATGTTATGTATGTAGATATACAGTGCACGATAGGATTTTATCGTATATCTATATACTATGTATATCTATTAATACCCTTTTTATATTTACGTATATCTAAAATTATTTATTATCGAAGAAATTGTTAACACTTAATCAACCGGTTTGTCGTACGAGAGCGTGTAAGCAATTTAATCATTTTACTACTGTAAATAAACACAATGTAATATTACTTTACCTACGTTAAATAAGGAAATAATGGCGTGTTATATCTTTGAAAGGAGAATAAATATTTATTTTACTTTAAATTATTTACTATACATTTTGCCAGCTGTACACTGAAATTTTGCTCGTTCAGATCGATGCATACTGTTCCCGTTCTCATGTCGATATCGATGCTCTATACTGTTTCATTTGAAATATTTAATTACAATTGATTATTATCGCGTAGATCTACGTATAGTATTATTTGTTGTATGAATTTAACATTTAATCTTTAATTAATGCGACCGACCACGTTCGCGCACCTAAAACGCAAGTAACGCTTAAGCTCGTGCACGCATACCGCGTGATAACATTTTCCTCGTTATCCGCACGATCGTCATCGTCGTGTCGAGGCTGAAACGTATTTTAGCATTCCCACCTAAAGTGTGTCATAATTGCAGGCGCGGTGCAAAGAGAGAGAAAAAGAAAGCACGTATGTTTCGTGCGAGAAGGTGAAACGCGAGCGTACGGCAATATTAATGGCTGTTCGCTAGTTTTCGCTCAAAATTTTTCAAGTGCGATGCGTGAAACGGAAGCAAAAAAAAAAGAAAAATCACTTCGTTGTCTACGATTCTATTTAATTCCTCTCGACCTTCCCGATTTAATTAATTGATTCACGTGCCATTCCGGTGGGCCAAATACCCGAGAGGAATTTCGTTGAATTCCGTGGGATTTCACGAAATGCGCGCACACACATATCACACTGGCCGAATTCGATGGAAAACGGGTTACGAGATCGAGCTACTACTTCCCGTTGACCTTCTCTCGATTTACTACGATTTTTCGTATGGAGAGGATCGCCGAAACTATTTGTTCGTCTAATTAAAGGAAAATTCAGGTTCGTGTAATTTAATAAAAATTCGTTCGTGCAAGTTAAAGAAAATTCAAGATCGCGTAATTGTAATAAATAAAGATTTGTTCGTCCAGTTAAAAAAAAAGAATTAAAACCGGGCAAGGACGGCGCGGTTATTATAAAATGAAAGAAGTATTAAATATCGAATAAATGGTGACGATAACGTCAAAACGTTTTCAAACGTGGAACAATCTCAAACGCCGAGGTTGAAACGTCCTCCCTGTCGTTGTCACGCGTTACAATTCTTCTGTGCTTTCCTTTGATGTCAAGAGAGTGCATTTCTACTCGTTTCTCGAACCTTTCCCAGTTTATTTTACGATCAACGACGCGTATACTCGAAGTGGCCCTGCTTTTAAGACTTTTGCGAAGAACGCGAAGAAAGTGTCGTTTCTACGTGTATATGTTACGGGATAAGTATATCATTCGGGCACAATGCCTAAACAATGTATATAATTCCTAAAATCATCAGGCATTGTATGAAATAAATTATATGCATTTTCTAGGGATTCTATACAATACTTAGATATTATATACAATTCTTATAATCATCGGGCATTCTATGAAATAAATTATGTTATATACATTTCCTAGGTATTGTACACTTTGCCGGTAACATATACCTACATACATATACAATTATATATAGAGGATATTTCATATAATTGGAGCGCTTGAAACACCTTCGTTACTTTTGATGATATGCCAAAATGTTAACGAACAAAATTCTTTTACCTACAAGGATGATAACGCTCTAATTGACAATTTTTTCTCGAGATCTTAAGGTTACCAATTTTGTTTTCTTTAAACAGAGAGATATATTATTATTATAATAATATTGCAAGATATTAGAATATTATTACATTCACTAAAATAAGTACGTAAGGTTTTTTTAGTTAGCGATTCATGAAAGTATAAAAGAATCACCCGTTAACGTACACCAAAGGTTCGACACAGCTTGTAATATGTTGTCACCAGAATCGAATCACGTATATCATATGCGGCGCATCTAATATTCGAACGTGGCGTTATGTTATATCGGTGTCTGCTGAATTTCAAATTATGTCGCCATCTTGTGAACTTTCGAGGAACATCGATCTTCTACCTCTACCTCTTTTTTTCTAAGTTGGGATAAATTTGCTCGCGATCGTGTTATCTGTTATTAAAATGATTTATCGCTTCGGAGAAGAGAGGTGGATGGTACTTTCGTTGCGCGATAGGGAAAGCAGATCGATCGGGGAGCATGACCAAAAAAATGGCTACGAGGCGTGAGAGAGAAAGAGAGAAAGGGAAGGAAAGGTTAGGCAGACTGGGACGAAGAGAAATTAACGCACGACAGCTGAGGTTTTAATCAACGTCCAAAAGCCATTCTCGATGGACGTGACGGGCAATCCCGTAGAGCCATTGTTGCCCAACGTTGCGCATAAACAATCGATGCGTGGGTACGTCAGGGGAGCGAGAAATCGATACGCACCGTATGTAAACTGATTATTATCGATCTCGATGAACTTTTCGCGAGAAAGCGCAAAGGTTTATAATCGATTTGATGGGAGTTCAAAACATGTTCATTTTTCTTCGATGGAAGTAGATTTTTCATGTAATACTACGATAAAAAATAGTAACGTTAAGAACAATAGGGCATCGTTTCCCAAACCGTGGTAATACGATTACCATATGTAATATATTATTACCGCATGTAATATATAATTACCAATGGTAATATAATTATAAGTACTGTAATATAATTTATTTCATACAATGTCTGATGATTTGATTTGTCTGATACTTTGCCGGTAACATATACATACACACAGACATTGTATGAAATAAATTAATCATAGTATATATAGAATGTCCAGACACAACTCAGACATTCTATGAAATGGCTAGATAAAGTATATATAAATATTTAAATTAAAAAAAAAATGCATACATTGCCCGAGTTGTGTCTGAGCACTCTATACAATTCTTAGGTATAATTTTTAATATAACTCCTAAAATCATCAGGCATTCTATGAAATAAATTATGTTATCTACATTTCCTAGGCATTCTATAAAATGCCGGAATTATATACTTTGCCGGTATATATACATACATATATGTACACATATATATTTCGTATCACGTCGTTTAGTCACGTGCGTCGTTATTACAAATCGACGATCCTATTATCGCGAACCGAAGGTGGTGGTATCGTCCTAAAAGAATTCGTCCTTCGAGCTTGTGTATTGATCTCTCTCTCTCTCTCTCTCTCTCTCTCTCTCTCTCTCTCTCTCTCACTCTCCCTCTTTCCTTCGTTGCAGGTGGGAGACAGAGACACGCTTACGTCCGTGGCGGCTAGATTCGACACCACACCCTCCGAGCTGAGTAAACTCAACAGGCTTGGTAGCACCTTCATCTATCCGGGACAACAATTATGGGTGCCGGCGAAAGGAGAAGGCCGTCCTGGGGCTGGCACCACTATCGATGCGCCAAGCCCCGATCCTTCGCACGATCACGACTCGCAGGACGATTTACCACCGGAGGAAAAAGGTAACGTTTAATGTGATTTAACTTGTTCNNNNTTTTTTTTTTTATCAGCGGTATGTAATACACGGAGAAGAGAGAACTGTATAATTGGAAATATTTATAAATTATTATAATTTCAACAAAGTTAAAAATTTTAGAAACGAAACTTATTAAGCAATTTTTTAATATTTCGAACTTGAAATTATTGTTTTTGAAATTATTGATCAATCATTGTTTGATATTATTAACAAATTTGATGAAAATGTGTCGATCGTGAAAGAAGTCACGACTTATCTCGCGATCTAACGTATCCATAACTCGACTTTCGCATTCGATCGATCGAACTTGAATGTTCTATTGTTAATTATGGTAATATGAAAATAAATTCAGTATGGGTACCGCCAATATGAATAATGCAACAGGATTCTGCGTGGTGTTCACACCGCCCAAGGTAAATCGGCGGTTCACTTGGCCAAACATCGAGAAAGAATTGGAACTCGATGGTATCTTAGAGAATACAAGGTATGCTGTTGCATATTAATGCGTTACCATTACAGTCTTTAGAACATTCAGATGATTCGATCTCGATATACGAAAGTTCTGCGTTTCGAAAGAATATCGAGAGGAGATTTTTGACAAGCTTGACCATCCCGCTTGAATATTTCTCGCGATTTTGCTTTCCAACGATATCTCATTGGACCTTTGGTATATTCGCTAAATTTTCCGAAATAAAAAGTTAAAATACGCTATCTAGGGAATTTACTTTCGAAATGTCACTATTATGTTAGAATATCAGAGTTCAACGATGAAACGTGCGTTCTTTGCTACTTTTATTCCGAAAGACCATGCAACAGGCCATGCTGCTGTTGTAACGTATAAAATAATGTTGCATCTCGTCGCATACTCGAGAGTTATTTGCTTGCCCGTCTTATAGATCGTCGTAAAGGATGATCGACGATATAAAGGGTGTTCGGTAACTGATGGTATAAACGCAAAGGGGGGGGGGATGATTCTACGTGAAAAACTAAGTCGAAAATATAGAGTAACATTTTTTTATATGAGACTTTGTTGTCGAGAAAAATAAGTTTGAAAATTTATTAATAAATATTTAAATCTAAACAAAAAAATCACACGTTACTTGAGTTGTGTCTGGGAATTTTATATAATGCCTAGAAAATGTATATAATATAATATATTTCATATATTGCCTGAAATCATCAGTCATTCTATGGAATACCTAGGTTTTCTATAGAATGCCGGAATTATATACTTCGCCGGTAACATATACATACCTATAAACTATTTGTCACGTGCGATACCTATATATGTATGTATATGCAGTCGATAGATTCTAGAGTAGAGTTCGTTACGGTTCAAGCGGTTTCTACGATGCGGTTTAATTACAGGGTTGAATACACGATCCGGTTCGTTTGCTTTTTGTTCTATTTGAATATTTCAAGAACTGGAGTTTGCCTATTCCGAACAAATAGCAAAATGAACGAGCATGCGCACGCGATCGATAAAATTGATATTTGAAGAACGATCACGTTTATGTGGCTGTTGCTATCGATGAATCATGGCATTATTATTAGTCGACTAGATTAATCATTACGCATGCTTTGTTTAATTACCGCTATACATATACATATATACATATAAACACGATTGTGTTATCGTAAATACAGACCATAGGGGAGGAATATGGCGTTCGATCTATCGATCACCAATAAGCTCTAATATAATGAGTTAGAATTTAATCACGCTTTCGTGTCCACGATGAAAGATCGATCGATCATGAATAGTCGATAACGAAGCTGCAAAACAATGCTTTGCAAATGAGCGCTACAAAAGCGTGAATTTCTTTGATAGTTTCTTCGAAGTAACATTCGTGACCAAAATGTTTGCGTTCAATCTGAATTTTACGGTATAAAATAGCTATCTAAAAAGATATGTACTAGGTACATACTAGATACACGTAGAAGTAAATCTTAATGTACTTTCTTCTGACGCAACATCAATTTTGCAGAACTTCTAGACAACTTGCGACCTGTATCACCAAAACCGGGTCATATGGAAAGAGTGAAAACCCCTCTTGGCAGTGGAAACGCTGTTGTGGAGGAAGACGAACAACCGTTCAAGGAAAGATTTTTGAAGATCAATGTGCGTCATATTACGGATGGACAGGTAATTTATATTTTCTTCCTTTCTTTCTCTCTTTCTCTCTCTTTCTTTCTAATTGCAAATACACCCAATTCTGTTTTTACACGATTTTGATTTAACACGAATTAGAAAAAAAATTTAATTCTCTTTTTACACAAATTAGAAAAAAAATGTAATTCTCTTTTTACACGACTTATTTTGATTTAACACGATCGACCCAAATTAAATTGTTTTTCTAATTCGTATTAAATCAAAATCGTGCGAAAGAAGTTCGTATAAAAACAGAATTGGGTCTACTCAAAAAATCATGCTGCAAAACAAGAAATTATGAAATTTTATAATCTACAGGGTGTAGTCGGTGGTGTATTATTGGTCACACCAAATGCAGTTATGTTTGATCCGAATGTCTCGGATCCCCTGGTAATCGAACATGGTGCTGAATCATACGGAGTGATCGCTCCGATGGAATTTGTAGTGAATGCCGCGATATATTACGATATCGCTCACATGCGAGTCGGGCATGCCGAATCCGGCAAGCTGGATAAGAAGCCTGAAATTTATTACATAAAAAAGCCATCTCAAGCGGACAGTCAGAAATCTCAATCGCCGGGTAAGGATGAAAATTTTCCTGAGCTGGCTGCCGACGATAACGAAAGTGTATGCAGTTGCGCGGAGAGAGAAGGAGACGCTTTTCCGAAAGCTTTTGATAGGGAGCTCGTAACGCCTACCAATCTTCAAAACGTACGTATTGTTACCCTGTCGGATAAATAAATTGGTAGATCAATTAACTGTTTATATATTTCTATTGATAAATTTTAACGACGATATCTAATTTTGTTTATTATCAGGACGATAATGTTGCATCAGCCAAAGAGAAGGAAAAGGAGAAAGACAGTACCGTAAAAGAAGCATGCGGTGGTGGTCAAGCGAGCAGAACGCTAGAGGAACGTAGAAGATCGATGCTGGATCATCATTGGGCAGTTCCTAGTAAAGACCGAAGTACGTTCTCCGTTGACGACGAACAACAAGATTCCTTGAATTCTGACAAGGTAGAACTCATAAAATCTTCTTATGATTATTTCACGAGAGATTTCACTGAGATGTCAGGAGTAAGCGTCTTGCGTTATTCTCACAGACAGAATCAGCCAAATCGAATGCCATTCCCGAAGACGAAGAAGGATCTCTAGTCAAATTGTCGTGCCACGATTCCGGTATAGACATACGTGATCCCAACCCACCGCTTCCAGTTGTCCAACCAATGCCATCGAAGAAAGTATACTCGGACGCAGACATAGTTTTGTCCTCGGATTGGGTCCCACCAATAACAATAGCACCAACCAATATCACAACTTGTTCGCTAGATAGCGGTCCTACTATAAATGGTAGGAAAAAAGCTAGCTCGGTGTCGTTTAGTTTAGATAGTAATAACGAAGAACCTGAAAAAGATGAGGAACATAAGGACGATGAGAAGCAACAAGAGTCTAGGAGGAATAAGGTATTTTTGTAAAAAGAAACAAAAGGATGGCGATTGTTATATTCGATCGTAACTATGATTCTGATATTCATATACTTGTTTTTTTTAGATGCTAAAGCGTTTATCTTACCCGTTGTCGTGGATGGAAGGACTCACAGGCGATCGGGAGGAAGAAAATAAAGCGGTTTCCGATAAAGTGTCAAGCCTGCCGAATAGCGCTGACTCGCATCATTCTTCCGTCTTCAGTAAAGTCTTCTCAAGGTGAACATATTTTCGTATTGTATTTACATTGTTTGTTTTTTTTTCTTTCCTTTTATTTTTATTAGCCGACCGTCTTTTTCAAACTACTTCTATAACAATCTTCATAAATTTAATATATGCTTATGTTTTTTATCATTGTACTCGGCTGTTTTAGGATTAATGTAAAATTTAAACAGATATATACGGCATATACTTTTTATACAGGATTGTTGATAAATTGGAACGCTGAGATCTGTCTTGTATGTTCAAATTTTTATTTACGATCACGTGTGATTGCTTCTTCGCAGATTTTTAGAAAACGTAGAGTGTACTTGAGGTTATTCGGACGGTAAACGATATCGAATAGATCTCAAAATAAAATTTTAAAAAATCATGAAAGTCGTAACGTCTATTAAATGTTATATTCTAAAAGTGTATAGTATGAATATCCTCAAGTATTGTAATAATAGAATTACTATCAGTAGCTACTTATGCATAGAGAGTGCCTTCCTGCATTTATAATAAGCTCTATGAGGATGCATTTTATAAAAAGAAAAACGGGAGAAATATGCAAATTTCAAGATACCCAAAGAAGAATATTATCAGGGCTTGCGATACTAACAACTCCTAACTGTGATGGTGATTTGCTTCTAGCATTTGAAACTGAGTATTTTTATATTAATTATTTTTTAATTTTTTAATGAAACTTCGATCGATAATGTATCTACTTTATATTTTTTTTAAATGCCAATTCTACTTGCGAATTTTCAACATTCTTCTTTTAATTTTCCTCGGAAAAACGATCAGTTTCAATGTTGTTTGTTCAAAGCTTTCTCATGTGTTCTAACATAACTAACAAAAAATATGTAATGGTGGTGGTAAAAGCTCGCCGATCAACCTGGTGAGTGACTTTAGCTCGGGCCTCTTTGCTAAAACTCCCAGCGAAGAGAGTGGTGGGGGCGGTAGAGCAGGAGGAACTCCTCCGCTCATCGCCTCCTCTCTCTCCCAGGACTCCAGCAATGCTCAATTTTCACCAGGTCCAGGAGGCCTCATTGGGTGAGTTTGACCCTGATCGTCAACCTGCATTATCGTATACATTGGTCCTTTTTTGTCTGTCAAAAGATGTGGTCTCCTTAGTTGTTTTACTCTCTGTATTTATTCCGATGGTATTATATTTTGTTTTGGTATTCAAATAGAATCTTACCACGATTGTGTATAGTATTGTGTATGATCTTGAAAAAACTCTAAGGACTTTTTCAAATATTGTTATGTTTATCGTAAACCAATTTTCCAAGACTTATTCTTCTTTCTACATGTTATATATTATGCTTCTCACGTCACACACTTCTTTAGCCTCCACCTTTGTATCTTTGAACTATTATCTTTCTGGGGTTAAGGGTGGGTCTCCCAGATGGTTCCTGTATTCAGGTAAATGTTACGTCTCTCCGGAACTCTACCAATTTATCAAATGCAGCCTGCTATTAGCGCTTAACAGATTGCTTACGATCAATTACAATACTTTACTAATTAACACGGCATATAGTATCTTCGATAAAATTAGTTTACAGCATACACTGGATATGTAAATTCTGCATTGGATGTATCTCCTTACCGTCGATGTTGTACTGTGATTTATATTGATAAAAATTATTTTACCATTACGAGAATGTTGCTAGAATGTTCCTATAAAATAAAAGGGACATTCGTTGATCTTATACTCGTAATGTCAATGCACCTACTTTTATGAGCATATTTTGATTCTCGACTCATTTTTCAGGCGCTCCTCTGTGGGTAATTTCATCAGGCAGCAACCGTTAACATCCTCAGGTAGTAGTAGCGTCGACAGCAGTCGTGGCAGTAAAACTTCGACACAAGCTCCGCGATTGGACTACCGTAGTATGGTTTCCGTCGAGGATATGCCAGAACTATTTGTCAGCTTCGACAGTAAGTATTGTTACATGTAAAACAGAAAATATTAGCCAAGAGTTATACATTCTTATCGGAAATAATAATGTAATTAGCCTTAACACTACGATAAGATAGATTTTCCTTCTCTGACAAACTTTTCTCATTTACGCGATTCCGTACTAGTTGGGCTAATTTTCATAAGAACTTTGATATAAGAAACAAACACATACATTTAACGGTAAGAATGGCAAACGGGAACTACGTGTTCGCACTGCACTCGCTCGTATGCTAGTCGGCTTTTTAGATAATGTTACGTTGCTAGTATATTAGTGTCCCTTTGCATAAACATTGGGCGCCTTTGGGTACAAATGTACGTTAACTTATGCGATTTAAAGGGAAAATACATTAATCTTTTCACCTTTACGTGACATAAACAATTAGTAGCCAAATGCGCTTATTTCATTCTCTATTCAAGTAGTTTATAGTTTTCAAGTATGTTTTAAATTATAGTTTGAAAATATGCTCGTTTGTCATGTTAAAATCTATATTAAATACTTTACAATTTATATCCTTTTTCTTCTAATGTAAAAGGGTTATGAGACTGTGACTTTGTTTATATCATTTAGATTAAAAAATCTTATACTACAAAATATAATTGAATATATTAAAGGGAAAAAGTAACTTAATAAAATAACTGCAATATCAAATTTTATAATTAACAATGAATAATATTCACAAACGAACTATTTATATAAATTTCTTACTACCTCAAATGTTTTTTCATTACACGAGAGACTAGGAACACTAGATTTTCCTTTTTCTATAAGAAACATGATTACATATCCAGAATCTTGAAACCCTTTGTGCCATTTTATGTGTTCAAGATAAATATAGATAACTAGATTTATGATCACACAATTACTATAACAATGTAATGCACTAATTTATATAAAAACTAATTTATCTTTTAAAACGTTACTTTTTTACACGTTACTTGTATCGATAGAAATATGCATGAATGTATGGCAATCGTGAACTTCTAGCACGACGGGTTTCATTATTCATTAGCAACAAATTCATACTAATGCAGTAATGTTACATGTTTTTGTTGTCCCTCTAGTCCAAGCACCTAATTTTCCTGAACTTGAAGACCTCGGTAGGTTCATACTGTATTAGCTTGCTCTGTCCCTTTTCTTGTGTCACGATCATCCAATTTAACATTATACGAATATTATATTTCAGCTTAATTTTTATTTCTTTTTGTGTCTTTATATTATTGTCAAAAATTTCATTTACCAAGTTGTTACGATAAACGTTAGAATGCATATTTGTTTCTACTTCCCTTAGTTCGCTGCCGGTAGGTGCACACAAAGTATATTGGATCGCTCTATTATACTTGTACATACAACAAATATATTCCTCAATTTTCTATTGCTCCTTTAATATTCCTTATGTTAAATGAACCAAAAGTCGTAATGCACAATGGATTTTTTTTAACTTTTTACAAATACATGTTTACATGCTCTGTGGTGTTACTTTGAATTATAAATTTGTAATTTTATCTGGTTGCATTCGTCATACAACTATAACTGAATATAATAAATTCAATCTCAAATAGCATATACTATTCGAGTTAAATATAATACTTATACGTATTACATGCATGAATTTATTATAAATATAATAAGATTTGATTGTGAAACGCTTCTTTATTTAAACATGTGTAAGCTCATTATTAAAAAAAAAATCAATGTTTGGTGTGAAACTTTTTTATACGTAAGTCCAGCTTAATTCTGAACAACTCGAAGAAAACCAGTTTAAAAAAAGAAATCATTTTATTTGACCATACGGCATCATTTTTGTTATACTTGTTTTATACCACGAAATTAACATCAGTCTTGTACAAACGAGTGAAGAAATTTTGTGTACATATATAATTGAAATAACATTAATAATAATTTTGATATATTTGAAAGGATTAATCTTGAAGTGAAAACATAAAAGCTGTAATCAGTGCAATCGTATATTTTATTTGTCATAATACAATCTTGTTTTTTGTATTACGCAGAACTGATACCACGACCTGCACGATCATGCGAAGATCCTCCATTGTATCTGAGATTGCGGACCGGTAGACCTAAAGACAAGAAGATACCACGATCTACGCCTATCATGAGTTACGGCAAGAAAAAGCTGCGTCCCGAATATTGGTTCAGTGTTCCACGTAATAGGTATGCAAATTAAAATTGTTTTTTGGATTATAAATAATTTGCTACAAAAAGCATTCAAATGTCGCGCTACGCTGCGTACTCGTGTTACGCATTTGTTAAAAAAAGGTGTAACACGTGGTGCAACCTTCGAAAGTGCATATGCGTGTACATACACTTATCGGCAAGCTGGTCACGTGACCATAGTTATGCTCCAATGAGTCGTTACGTCGCTCATAGAGCGAAGCGGGCGTAGTTGTGACTTTTCCGCGATCGGTTGACGTATGGTTTAAAAAAAGACCAGAGTAAAAGGGTAACCGTACCCTCCGTGACGAAGGACGAGTCCTATAACGGAATAAAAATCGTCGAGATCGCTAGCGGCCTCTGGACTCGTCCAAGAAGATCGTGTATTATCGACACTCACCCGGTAATCAGTGTACAAGCGAAACGCAAAGAAAACTTAACGGTTTCGAGGTTAGATTACCTGTCACGTGACGCGAACTGGCGGGCGCCCATTTTTGATTTTCTCTCGATAGTCGGTATCGTTATCGCGATTCGTTATATCATTCACCATTTTAATGACTCCAATAATTCAAATGATTTGACAAATGACAAAAGTGTCTCTACATAAAAGAATGTTATGATTTAAGGAAACTTGTTTTCTTTGTTCTTTTTTCTATATCTATATTTCACTCTATCAACGCGATAGGAAACACCTACGCGAATTGTTGGCATTTTGATCGATAATTCGAAGAGATAGTATACGTACAGTTAAAAATGAGTTGGATGTTGAGTACCGTCGGTGGATTTGTCGATACAATTTATAACAATCACGTGAAAGACGCGGTGAGAAGAACGATGCCGTTTATTGCCAACAGGTAATTTGAAAGCACTAATTTCGTATTCGAACTGTGAAGTTTTTGTACGATTTATATACGATTTTTATTCGAAGCTTGAAATTCATGATCGAATTAATTAAGAGATTATAGGATCGAGTTAAGACAGGTCTGTATATTCTCTTTCGTAGGGTGGACGATCTGTATAGGTTCATCCATGCGTGGGTTCCTAATCTTTACGGTGAACTCGACGAAAATTACTGGAGGGAACGTGGATACATTTTATCCGACACCGACACAGATTTATCGCCTGAATTGACGCCACAAGAATCCGGCGAAAGTGGAGAATCCACGGAGGATGGGAAAGCTCGTAATCAAGATGGAGACGAGATATCCGAATTGACGAGAGAATCCTGGGAGGTGAGTTTTCTTTTTTAATTATTCTTTTCGATTTCGTACAAAATTGTTTTCTTCTTTTTGTGTTTTATTTATTTTTCCTTCTTCTATCTCGATTAATCGTACGTTCGAATATATCAACGATAATAATCGGCTTTCCCGTAATAACTCGTACGATCGATTTTATTTTATATTATTTACTATATGAACTTTCGAGAGTCGTTTGATGAGTCGATACTGTGCAACTGTATATACATATGTAGTTGCATCTTGTTGGCAAATATTTGTCGGTCGCTCTTTCACTCGTTCCGACGTTTCGAAATATAAACTTAAAGTGAAGCCACGTGTAAGAGCGCGGGTTTAGAGATACGTTAAATATTTACAATAAACAAATATATCCTGCAAGGAAATCGTATCGCCGATCAGTTACAGCGTTTTGTAACTTCGGATGATCGCTCTTTGACGTTTTACCTTAACTAGTCGTTTTTTCTTATCTCTTCTTCTTCTTCTTCTTCTTCTTCTTCTTCTTCTTCTTCTTCTTCTGCACCGTATTTGTTATTATTCAGTTTTTTACGTCAGTCATTGTGAGTTAAAATTCTGATCACTTTTTCATCGGCACCTTTCAACTACATAGACCGTTTAAAATTTCCGAATAATATTTTCATAGTGAGCACCATTTGTACTTTAATTCCACTCGACGCTCGAGTGTGTTCACGAAAAGTAATTATTTCGATCCTTCGATCGTCGCATCGATAAGGAAGGCCGCGATATTATCGAGGCTTTTGCGAATTAACAATAAGCTCAAAAAGAATACGGTACAAAACTCGATCGAATCCACGATAGCGGGGCAACCAATTTCCACGAAATCTTTTTATTGCTGCTCGAGTGCGTTATCGATACTCGATGGCAGCGATTACAGTTATAAAAATAAACGTGAAGCGTGAGAATTTTTGTTTCGCGAGCAAACAACGTCTCGTCGCACGATACGCACGAATTTATATATGTATGCGTATTACGTTGTACGGATATTTTTTTCGTGTATTTTCAAGAATCTCCAAATACGAATTTTCCTGCGTTCTTTTTT
>JAIFRP010000030.1:12166971-12179012 GCA_032403825.1 Odynerus spinipes
CGTTCGCCAAACGCGATCAATTTTGGGAAAACGTCCCGCGTCGCGTTATAAAATTTCTTCTGGCACTCTCTAGCGTACTCTCGTGTGCCTTCGGTACTAGCTCTCGCGGCTCGTGCGCCCGAGGAAAACGCGTTGCTATAGATATTTACGATGGCTATTAACAACCGGTCTTGCTCGTGCTCGTGTTCACCTTTCACCGAGCCAGCTGAGTACGATCGAGCAAAATAATCGACTAAAAATCACGATCCCGCTTTATTTATATCTATTATGCAACGACGCGCTCGGATCTCACTGTGCATTGTTCTTAATTACGTGCTGGAAGGGCGACGGTGCTCGTTTCGCTTGGTCACACAAATTTGTACAAAATGTGGAGGAGATCTTCGATAGACCGCACGATGTTTTTTTCCGTCGACATTAACCATTATTATCGCGTATTTCGTTCCTTAATTTATTATACAAAATTAAAATAAAATGATTTGTAAGAAAATTGGAGAAAAAGTGAACAAAAATGAATATCATTAGGAAATAGAAATAATATTATTATCTTTTGAGAATTTGCATTCTTTACTAATTCTATCACTTCTCACGATCTATGAAAATACATAGTTCAAGAGAACTAGCAGACTCTACTGTCAGTCTAAGTTTATAGAATTTGAGTGGCGCTGCGCCGATTTGAGCGACCGAAACGAAGACCCGCAAGAATGGTCGACTTCTCGAAAGAACGAAATTGGAATCGTTCCATTCTAAAATATAACTGTTTCTAATCTTCCACGATCCCTTGTTGCTTCTAAACATATTACTAAAGCGCGTTAACGTTTACCACGAATATCTATCTAAACTTCCTATTTCTCTTCCAAGAATTACCAAATTTCGTTTAATACGTAAAAAAGAATATCGGTCCGTCAAATTGAATGAAATTCGAACAAAACAGTTTTTTAATAATACAGGATAATGATAATTAATAGATTTTTATTTCCTCGGTCGGCGAAACGCATTTTTCGCGTGGAGGTGACCGAATTTAGAACACTTCCGTCAACACTTCCGCAAGATCTCTATTAAACTCTTGATTCGTCTCTCTGCGAAGCTATTGCATGAAAATAACTTTTAACGTCACGGCGGTGGAAAGGAGGAACGTTCTCGAGCTCGCTTTCTCGAGAACCTTTCATACCTTAAGGGGTGAATCATTTTGGCATTAAAACGCTTCTCGAGATAAATCGATCGGTCGACGTATTCCTCTCTCTCTCTCTCTCTTTCTCTCTTTCTCTTTCTCTCTTTCTCTCTCTTTCTCTTTCTCTTTTTCTTTCTCTTTCTCTTTAGATCTACAGGAAGTTCATTTTAATTCCATTCGATTTACTCGAGCCAGCCACGAAATAACGTAATAAAATTTGTTAACGACAAAAAAACATATCGTAACTCATTTTACAACATAAACGCACTCTCCATTACATGTCGGATGCGTTCATCGAGTTTATGCCATAACGCATTCGCCTAATTTACGAGATAGGGAAGAAAATGGTCGACGCGCTTAATAACGAAGCTCCGGACTTCTTCTCATACGACCAATCGTATCTTAATCCTTGACATTTATTCTATTTTGCTACAGGCGTACTCGCGTAATCGGATACACATTTTAACTCGGCTATTATCAGGACGTTCCGCGTTCGTGTATACACGCTCGTGCACGAAACGCGTACAAATGATATATTTTTGTACGAATGTAAACACTCGTTGAGAACTTCTCACCCTTCGATCGAAAATCATTTGAGTCAACATGTTTCCGTTTAATGAATTCTATTTGAATCGATGAACCGGATGACCGTCGTTATCCGACTAGATAAAATTCTATCTCTGGCTCGTTCTAACCCTTTCTCTCTCTCTCTCTCTCTCTCTCTCTTTCTCTCTCATGTTTTGCTTTCTTTATCTTTCGTTACTCTTGTTCGATCGTGTATACTATTCCATTAAAATATGTTTACCAATTTTACGACGATGTCATGTATCAATATCGTATCGATAAAACATAATCTTCTCTCCCTTTCTCTTTTTTTAATTATTATCATCAAAGAATTGAAGTTCTTTCTTATACGGACATTTTTCCGACGGTCCTTTTTTCCTTTTCTTTTTTCTTTCTTTTTTTTTTTACTTTTCCACGGTGATCGCCAATAACGAATACCTTACGCATTTAATTTTTCGTTTCCTGATCTCCTTGAAAGTTAATGTTCGCCGCTTCGTCGCCTTTTAATGCCTTTTACGAACTTCCTTCCTACGGGAAGATCAAATTTCTCGGGACGATTATTTTCTCGTCGATGGCCGGCAGCAGACTTAAGAGATGCTCGAATTTTATGACGTTGAGTAAAGTCTTCGTGTATGGGAATAACAATATAATACATTACTCGAGCACGGGGAATGCTTTTCCCGAACAAAAATCCGAAGGACTTCCGACGATTTTCGTCAAATATTCTCGAGTCTCAAAACAATGTCAACTTTACGCATCCACACGCACGTGACTTACGAAAAAAGTTGACTCTCCATATACAGCCTGCTCCTGCTCGCACGAGATTACGTAATTACAGAGCGTAATTGGTAGGAAATTAATCTTGCCCCTCCTGTCGCGTAACCGCGTCCTCTCCTCGTCCCCCCGATCATCGCTCGTTGAATGTCCAGGAAATTTGGACGACGCGATAGAGCCACGGTAATTCCTAATTCGCAATTGGTAGCAATTTATCGTCTTCCTGACAGCGATAATTAACCACTGTGACATAATACAGACGTGCTCTCTCGGAATTATTACCTCTCGTTAGCCTTCGACGTCCTTCAAACGCGCTCTGAACTTTCTCTCTCTTTCGTGAATGAATTAGAACCGAGCACGATGCAATCTTTGTTTATAATAATAAACAGGTAATTAAATAAATCATTTTTCCATTTACGTTATCGATTAAGAAAATGGAGAATAGCACACGGTTCAAAGCGCTTTGGTTTCCAACGTTCCTTTCACATTTTCGTCCAATAATAATTTAACGATCTCCCTTTCTACCCCCTCCCTCCATCCCTCTCCCCTCCCCGAATATACATATAAAGAGCCGACCACACGGTCACGATCCTTGCGCCTTTTTTCGTCGCGTCGTTTTTGCGCGTGCGAAACCACCTACTTAGAGTTCATTAATTCGGCTCATCGCGAGCGTAATTGCATCGAATCGTCGAAAGTAAGACGGAAAGAAGGGAAGGAAAGAAAAAGAAAGGAAGTACACGAAGGACGATCTTGATCGGAGAATAATGCACTCGAGGTCGTCGAGGATCCCCGTTGCTACTATATGGAACTTATACGTACTTGACGTTCAATGGGTGGGGAAAAGTGTATACGTGTGTGTGTGCAAGAGAGAGAGAGAGAGAGAGAGAGAGAGAGAGAGAGAGAACTGTGAAAGGAAGAGAGAAAGACAAGGAAGCTCTCTTTTTTTCTCGCAAACTCCTTGCACCGATGGTCACTTAAAGAAATCCGCTAGTAAGTTCGCCTCCGAACTCAGTGTCGAACGTTTCGACCGTTCGGAACGGTCCAGTCGAGATATCGCGCGAGTACCGATGAATAAACGGGATAGTAAACGGGATAGAATAATTAACATTTTCCACGAGAACGTGAATCGTTCATTAAAAACACATCATGTTCGCCGAGCCCTGCCCGGTGCTTAATTATGTTTTCCAACACTCCTCCAGAATGCTCTCGGTAAGAAAAATTTTGTTTAAATCTTTTTTTTTTTGAAGATCAAAAAAGTGTTTATAATAGAAATTATTAGATAGTATATAGCACGATGTTATGTCGTGTAATGAAGAATAATGAAACTAAATCTATGTTTGTTCGACTAACGAGTCACGAAGGGATAAATCTATTTCAATGATATCACTTTATTAATAAATATATACGTAATGTGTAAAATTTCTCTCGATAAAATGTGGAAGTTGAACAGAGAATCGAAGAAAATAATTCTGGATATTATTATATCAAACAAATCGCGGTATTATGTTAAAAAACGTCATTTTTCAATCATTGCATGCACTTTATCGAAGGTTAACTTTTCTTCTGCTCGTACACGAATGTTGACGAGTATCGCGTGTCTAACAAGTTGTGGATCGGATTTCACACGCTCGAAGGAAGCACGTGGATCTCCTTGTTGAACGAGGATAACGAACGAGGATAGTCGATGAATATCATGAATTATGCCATCGACATGGTGGCGGTATGTCCGTGAAGATACACGAGAGCCTCTCACTTTTCTCGTCTTCTCGCACGGCATGTTAATTAACGCTAAGGAGATAAAACGAGAGATCTAAATTTTAAATGGACTGCGTTCAAAGAGAGGGAGAGAGAGAGAGAGAGAGAAAGAGACGGACAAACTCGCAGGGTAAATTACGAGTTGCAACGTACAATTAAAATATTGCAAGTTATTAAAACACGTATTCTCTCTTGTTGTCGATATTTTTAAATCTTATATTTTAAGACTAATAATAACATGTCGGTATAATCGTTCAAAAGGTCATTGATAATGCTAGAAATACGATTTTTATCGTTAATTTAGCGTGACTGGTTAAAAATATTTTCCTGATATAAGCATACATAATATTTATTCAATTTTTATTCTAATCAATTAAATATAAATATATTTATTATCACCGCTGATAAGCTCGACACTCATCATTGTCGGATTAATCGATGCACGGTGTAATCGAATAATAAATGAGACGTGAACTCTGACACCGAACCCCGTTGATAAAGTTTCCTCACGACAACGAGACGACATATGAAATCTTTAATAAATGGCGATAACGTTCGACGGTATACGTATATCCATATATGTATATACACGATCGATCGATCGTTATTTATTAATAAACGCAACCGCGCGTATCTCCGTGTTCTTTTCAACGATGCCTATGAACAAAAGGAATTTAATGAGATGAAATGCAGCGATGATAACGCCTTCTCTCCGGCCAAGAAATTCGCATAATCTATCAGGGGGGGGGAAGATTACCTTGACTCCGGTCCACGCGGTGTCCTCTCTTTTATCTCCGTACTCGCTGAAAGGAATAAAAGAAAAAAACAAAAAACAAAGAAAGCAAATACAAACACTCGCGTATTTATTTACGAGAACGAAGAAAATTCCAGGAACTCTTCCAAGCTGCATATTAAAAATGTCGCGAAAAAGAAAAAAAAAACATTTAGAAAAATCATACGATTCGAAAGCTGCGTGTAGTCGGAACAATTCTTTTTTTTTGTAGAATTATCTTTTAGAATCCAAATGCAAATCAAAGCCGACTCGATTCCTGACGCAAGTTTGATCCTTTTAATTGATTTTTATCCGTCGAGAAAAGATTTATGTCGTTTCGATAAAGTTCATCTCGATCTTCGACGTTCTGTCTTGAATTTGTAATTTTTCTTTCAGTTCTCGTCGTCATCTAACCCGGAACAGATAAATCGGGCGTTGTCCGCGTCGATTGATCATCGATGTCATCTCGTTATCCTTGCGTTATCTATCGCCGTACTCGTATCTACGTCGTTACGAATACGATCGGTCAAACTTACCGTGCAGATCTGTAATAAAATCCTCATTCGTAATGTTATACCGCGAGAATTGCATGTAAGATAACTGGAGTGTGTCGTCATGCTGTTTCCAACTTGCCAACGAACGATCCAATCCTCCGTGACCGTTTTGTCGTTGGCACTGATCTCTATCTATCTTTCTCACTTTTTCACGATGCTCGCGTGTTATCCTTGCAAGGATAAAAATAGAACGTGATCTAGCACGAAAAACACCCTTGCTCAAATTTGACAGCGTTCTTTTCGCATTAACGATGCGGTAATTATCAATATCAATTAATTAACTAATTATCAACTATATACCCGGTTACATTTTCCTCTCGATTTTACATTTAGATTTACATTTTTCACAAGTACCAATTTAATGGCAAATCCATGTAACATTACGTAATCACATGCCCGACTGATGTAACTGTTAAATAAATCAACAGCTGTGTACCGAAGTAAACACCAAAGAAATTAACATCGAACATACTAAATCTATATTATGCCAAATCGCTAAGTCTCTTTAGCCAATGACTGTACTCTGTTTATTATGCATGTATGCAACAAAAAATGGGAACAAAGAAATCCGTTTAAATGACGTTCGATAACAGGTATGATCCCTCTAATTTCAATGTTACGATACGACGCCACCCTCGAGCAACGGACTTTCTCGGTTATGTAAATTTCGTAATACGTTAAAATGGCATGCAAAGCCTTACAACATCATCTTATTTTTCTTCTCGGCCGCTCGTCTCTCGCGATTGTGTTATTATCTGTTACACGAACTTGCAGCAGCACGGCAGCTGCGCGTACGATTTAATTCACCTTGCTATTGGTAATGATGAATCAGCTAACGGGCTGCTGCAAGACAGACGACGGGTCACGTAATCGACAAAAACGTTTTCGTAGCGGTACAGATTGTTTTTATTTTTATTATTATTACTATTACAGTAGGACCTCGATTATCGGAACACCGATTATTTGAACTCGCTATTATCCGTACGGTATATTTCGTAGTATGTGCGTGTATACTCCACCATATTTCTCTATGTTATTTACAGTCAAAGTGTTCAAAAAACTATAATAATGTCATCAAAACGGAAACGAGTAATGTCATCGGTTGCAAATATGAAATTATTAAGAATCTTTTATTCTGAATCATTCCGAAGCATTCATAGCGATCGAAAAGGGGCTTAGATGGTTTGAAGCACAAAAATAATTATTTTAACTAAAAAATCTATGTAATTTAGCGGCTAAAAAAATATAAGACCCGTAATAATTTATGTTTCATTGTTTATTCATCATTTGGTCTAAAATATCTGAAATTTGGTACAAAGAAAGCTGTCGTTCTATTATCTGAAAATTCTATTATACGAATACATTTGTCTCCCTATTAGTTCCGATAAAATCGAGGTTCTACTACACTATTATAGCGATTTACGGATAAACGAATAATCATTTTAAAAGGAAAGAAGGGTAATCTCATTCGCGGTAATCGCGTTTCACGAGATGCGAACGTTTGTAAAACGAGTCTCGTGCTACCATCGATCATCTCGAAAAGCCACGAACCAACAAATCATTGACCATCATCGACAATCGTAACAAGAACAACAATAACACACGATATTTGAGATCCTAACCATAGGTGTTAGTTGTGTTTAGATTTAGAATAAGATTAGAGATCTTCGATATCGCGCGATCCCTTGACGATCGATCGCTTCATCGAGCGCTGTCCGAAGATAGATTCATTTCCAAACGAATCGTTTTTGTTAGAATCTTGCAAATAAAACAACTTAACCTACAAGAAATAAAAATGTGAAAAATTAACGACGCGCTCGATAAAGTTAGATCTTCGTTTAGTTATAGAGTCCCAACCCAAATGTTCGACAGCACCGCAATCGTTTTGTGTCCACCGATTCCAATTATTATTACGTGGAATATTAAAATCGTACATTTTTCCGCTGGTCTAGGTGCTGTCTATGAGCGAGGAGCTCAGAAGGGCTCTCTACGCGAATAGCGCCGTCTCTTTGGACAATGACGTGATCGTGCCGGATCTCGTTGGTACGACGGAGATTCTTAGCGACGAACACAGAGAACATTTATGCAGACACTTGCCTGCGAGGGCGGAAGGTTACCTTTGGACGTTGGTCTTCAGTACGAGTCAGCACGGTTTCAGTTTGAACAGTATGTACAGGAAAATGGCCAAAATTGAAAGTCCTATTCTGCTCGTTATCGAGGACACCGAGGGTAACGTGAGTATATTATTTCTCGAAGATTTTATTACAAATATAAGACACCCAATTCTTTTTTTACGCGAACCTCTTTTGCATGATTTTGATTTAACACGAATTTAAAAAAGAGAACTAAAAAGAGAATTAAAAAATTTAATTCTAAGAGACTTAAAAAAGAGAATTAAAAAAATTAATTCTAAGAGAATTAAAAAAGAGAATTAAACAATTTAATTCTCTTTTTACTAGAATTAAAAAATTTAATTCTCTTTTTACTAGAATTAAAAAATTTATTTTCTCTTTTTACACGACTTATTTTGATTTAACACGATCGACCCAAATTAAATTGTTTTTCTAATTCGTGTTCAATCAAAATCGTGTAAAAGAAGTTCGTATAAAAACAGAAGTGGTTGTACACCGATGGTAATTCTTACGAGAGCTATCACAATTTGTTACAGGTATTCGGTGCGTTGACATCCTGCGCTCTGCATGTGAGCGATCACTTCTACGGTACCGGCGAGTCCTTACTCTTCAGGTTCACACCGAGGTTCCAAGCTTTCAATTGGACCGGTGACAATCTGTACTTTATCAAAGGAAACAACGAGAGCCTTGCCATCGGTGCTGGAGAGTAAGTAGTTTCTTATATTTTCTTATTATAATCTCGATTTCATACTTTCACAAATAATCAAAGTCCTACCCAGAAATGAATGAAATGAAATATGATGTGGCTTAACCCATTCACTGCCAACTACGAGATATCTTGTACTTCGCGCTACAAGTTTAGATTATAATATAATTAATATAATTAATACTATTATATTATGTGAAAAGCTATGTGTTTTCTTTAAAATACAATCACGGCGTCCATAGCAAAACGTTTCAAAATGTGACTGCCAGTAAATGGGTTAAAATGAACTCTTGACACCCAGGGTAAGGCATGCCTAATTTTCTTGGCAGCGAATGGGTTAAAGTCTTATCACGCCAAGAGCTTCAAATATCAAACATACTATACGTAATATGAATATTTTATAACGCTGATCGACCAAAAACAACCGATAACTAATTAACATTTGATATCTTTCAGTGGTAAATTCGGCCTCTGGCTGGACGGTGACCTCTACCAAGGAAGGACGCAGTCCTGCAGCACGTACGGCAACGAGCCGTTGGCGCCCCACGAGGACTTCGTCGTGAAGACGCTCGAATGTTGGGCGTTCATATAGGACTCGGCCTCGTATTTCTCATCAGCTACCTCGCCCTCACCGCAGCCTAATCTAACCTGAATCCGAGCACCTTTCTCCACCGATGATATATATGTATATCCTACCTCGAGGAGAGATCACGAAGAAAAAGAGGAGGAAGGGACCCGACGAGGATCGAATAATCTTCATTAATAAAGAGAAACCATCGCCCGAAGAGATTACCAATTTTGATCGATTTATCTTTGTCACGTGCTCGCGCGTGCCCGAGAGGGGTATCTTGATAAGACAAAAAGATAACGAACAAATGAAAGAAATATGAACGCTTTAGCCGTCAATCGGTAGAAATAAAATCGACCGTCTTTTTCGAGGAATCGAAAGATCATCATCGTCGGTCCGTTGCAACGGAGGGAGGAAGATAAAAGGGATTAGATTTTATTTTAGAGCTGCTTAAGATTATTATCATTATTATTATTATTATTATTGTTAGTATGATTATTATTACTATTATTATTATTATTATCATTATTATAGTTATTATTATTATTCTTATTATTATTATTATTATTATAATTATTATTATTACGATAAATAATAATACCAGAGGAAGCTGGAAGAGAGAAGAAGAGTCCTTGACGAACACTCGAGAGAGAGATCGTAACGCCAGAGTCTTTTTACTCACGGACTGTCTAGCTATCGATTTAATTGTTAATTCTCCTCTTACGTTTTATTCTCGTTTATTCTTTTTTTTTCACTAAGTTGGCATATTTATTTCTCTTCGTTCTTTCTTCTTTCTTTCTTTCCTTTTCCTTTCTGTTTTTATTACTCTTTTGCGAACGATCGTCGCTATCGTAGAGCGAGCACACACTCGCGCGCGCGCGTCGCCGATGATACGAGAAGGCATCGCGCGAGTTTTAGCGAGTCAAAGGAAGAGTTTGTCTACGACGATCGCTTTTTGTACAATGATCCTCCTTGCTTCGAACTAGTCGCGAGATTGACGTGGTTTTTTTTGGGAGAGAAATTACAACGCTACTATTTAGCGACGATAATCGTGTGAACGGGAGAGAGCGAGAGAGAGGGAGTGATAGAGTGCGAGTCGGTGCGAATGATTTATTTAGATGGATGTTGATTAAAGATTGAGAGAGAGAGAGAGAGAAGAAATTAACAAAAAGATAACGAAAATGGTAATAACGACAGAAGAAAGATATAAATGTCGGTCGAAGATAGCAAACGCGATGCTAAGAAACGATAAATGAAACACTAAACTAACCGTTTGTTGATGTGTAGATAATGTAGATAGTTAATGTAAATACATCAAGTTACTGTATTAATTTTACCACTAGATAACTTTGCAGAACACTGCTACGTAGGCGGTAGCTCGTAAAAAAAAACCGTATAACCGAAGACACACAGGTATACATACATACATGCATATATATATATATATAAAATATATACACACATATAAACTATCATGGAAAAACACATACACGGATACCTATACATACTCGTGCGAAATACGAAACTCTCACGTATATGTACGTTTTGCATAAACTCGAGCGTGATCTAGCGATGATTTATGATTTAGGGTCTGATAAGAAAGTAGTATTATAGAGAGCCTGCGCGTGTAAGGAGATTACTGAAGATCGAGTGTGTTGTAAGTACGAGAGCTCGGGTCGAGTCAATGTATCGTGAATCTGCGTTCGCGTGCTCGGGACTATATAAGGCATGAATGGGAAGAGAAAGGATCGCGAGAGAGAGAGAGAGAGAGAGATACACGAAAAACACACAAATGTACACACGCTAATATACCTGTGCCTCGCTTTGCTCTCTTTGTCTATCTCTGGTAGTACGGAATTTATACACAAATTACCGGAGCGTTCGCTGTCGCGTATCGTTACACACATACACATATGCAAACACGCACGCACGCAAATAATTAATCGATTCGTGCGAACGACCTCACATTTCCATACCGGTAAATAATCATTGATTATACAAACACACACACGCATACATATACAGTTCGATGCTCTTCTTCGCGCAAAACCACGATGATAATAAGAACGCCTCAGGATTATCCGAGCTTACCGTCTCCAATCGCGCGAACATTGTTGTCGATATCGATTGTTAAAAAAAAACGGTTGAAAAAGTAGCCGCATCGTTGCTATAACATATTATACCTTAGGCTCGGCCGAAATGGCAGCTATTGTTAGTCGGAAAAGGTACGTATGTATGTACATACGGGGCTCGTCGAAAGCGAAATAAAATTTTGGTGAAGCAAATTGTTGATAAGATCGTAAAAAGAGAAAGAGAGAGAGAGAGAGAGTCTCGTTTGCGACAAAAACTTCGAGTAGGACCGTATCGATGATGATGAAATTCGTTCCCATCGTACTCGACATTCTAACGGAGAATATATATACATATATAGTTTCTCGAGGATATGTGTGTGTATTATCTCGGGAGAGTTTTAGAATCTCATGTCCCGTCGCCTAATAAAAGATACATAAACGAAACTTCCTCTTTTTCTATATCGTTTATTAAAACAACAGCAACAACAACAGGCGAGTCGTGGTAGATGGTTGGACTATCGTTTATCAAGCGTCACGAATTATATATATTTTTTTTCTCCCCCATTGAATTTCAATATTACGTAAAAATCTTTCTCCAAATTTCGAGCGTTTCTCGCAGTCGACGGAACTTTTTGTCGCAAAGCGATGACGAGAAGAGTACAATATCACGCGTACGAAGGAAAGAGAGCCAGGAGGCGGCGTTTCGAAAGTGTTTCCAAGAGTAAGAGAAAGAAAGGAGAGCGAGCGTTAAGGGTGAAAAACTCGTGATAATAATCGGCGAAACCTGTGAGAAGATACGATAAGGCCGGGATCACACGAGCGTCGAAACGACGTCCGTTGCGACGTCCGTCGTAGCGTTAATTGGTTTGCAAGAGATCAGTCACACGAGTAACGTCCGTTAATTTTGACGCACGTGCAACGCTAACAACGTCGAAAAATGCTACGACGTGCGTTAAATAATTGGAGCCGGCGTTGT
>JAIFRP010000030.1:12179065-12190361 GCA_032403825.1 Odynerus spinipes
ATTATTATAATACTATTATTAACGTATGTACGTGAAAATTGACGTCCGTCGCAACGGACGTCGTTTCGACGCTCGTGTGACCCTGGCCTAAGCCTTCAACCTACCCTCTACCTTTTTACCAAAAAACAAAACAAAAAAATATTGGAAGAAACCGATGCTTTCTTGGGTCGAGAACATGAATCAGTCATCGATACGAGACAACGTTAGGGTCAATTCTGTTGTACAACATGTATCGTTTAAGTTCAACCGGTAGATGGGAAAAGGCAGCTATGTCTATTCCACCCTCCGGTTACATCCAACGTATGCCACAAAAATGTTCATCTTTTTATATACGAATCCGACGGTCTTTGGAGACCGTTGGAACGTTTCTTCGAATCTTACTATTACTACTACTACTACTACTATTACTACTACTACTACTACTACTACTACTACTACTACTACTATTATGATTACTACTATTATTACTACTATTACTACTACTATTACTATAGTTACCAACCCCACCCCCCCCAACCCGTTTGTAAACTTGCTACTAAAAAGAGAAAAAACGCATCGAGTCCCTTTCTACACGATTTATCTTCTTATTCGTACGAGTGTGTTGTGTATTTTCTAAAAAAAGCGCGTGATATTGTTACGAAACGGGAAACGAGAATCGAAAAAAAAACGACGACGACGACGACAATGAATCGACAAACGAACAAACAAACAAATTGAAGAGACAAGTGGGACGCAAAGAAAGCGCGAAAGAAGAAGCTACGACGAATTCGAATTTTCGCGGCCGCCTTTTGCTTCCGCTTTCCAAAATCAACCACCCCCCACCCCACCCCACCCCTTACACTGCTCCATCAATATACATACCTACCCACGAGAAACAACAATGTAGCATCTTTAAAGTATGTTTGAATCTCGTAAGACTGAACGACCGTATCGATCAAGTGTATAAAAATATATAAAAATAATGTGGGTAAAAAAAAAAGAAGCAAAGAACGTCGCGGAGAGCGGAAATCGATAGGCGTAATGAATCCTATGAAGTGAATGTTTAGTAGTCGGTGCACTAGTTACGAAAAGCACTACGACAACGACGCACGCTGTATTTAGTCAAAAAAAAAAATATATATATATACATGTATATGTATATGTTGTATAATAGCCGGAAAGGGGTATGACACGGTATGGTTGCTCGATTTAAAAAAAAGAAACCGTATATACGTTGGATAGAAAATAACGACAACCCCCCAAAAAAAAAACATAAACAAGACGAAGCCACGGTGAGAAAAAAGAGAAAAAAGAGAAAAATGGAGAAAAGCGGCGGAGAAGCGTATTTTATTGCTAAAGTAATAGCTAAGGGGGAAAAAAGAAGAAGAAGAAGAAGATGAAGAAAATAAAAGCCGGCTTATTAGCGTAGTTCCGAGTGTTTCGTGCGATGCGATATACGTATGACATTCGAGAGGAATTACTCGTTACCTAGAGATTATATTAAATTAGAATCTAGACGTACTCTTGTGATACCGCGTATAAAATCGGAGAGAAAAGAACAAACACACACACACACACACACACACGCGCGCGTATACAGAGAAACATTACACGTTGCTGCTAGACACGTTATGTATATTGTAACATTTAACGCGAGTCGCTTCGATGGTGATACACTTTTAATCGCATGCGTATCTCGTTAAAAAAAAAAAAGAAAAGGGGAGAAAGAATATTCGAGAAAGAACATTTTATGAGCAGCTTTGTCTTGAGAACAAAAAAGAAAATAAAAAATCAATAAACTTGGAGAAAAGCGTAAAAATTTTTGAGGGGAAAAAAATTAGGGCGTACGTAAAAATTGAAAAAAGCGTCACTCGGTGTGTCGTGTCGAGAGCGAAGTGTTCCGATAGGCGGGTTTCAAAGAGCTGAGCAAGAAAAATGTTGTCTTTAAGAGAAAGCGAGAAGAGAGAGAGAGAGAGAGAGGGGGGATAAAAAAAAGTACATACATACTCACGAGCCTCGATGTTGAAAAAAGTAAAGAACACGTTATCATTGTAAGTTGTAAGGAAATAAAAAATGAAGTGTGTCTGAAAAGTAAAACGAGCAATGCTATTTTTTTCGTTTTCTCTTTCATACTGTTTCAGTGTCTCGTCACTCGTTCTATGATTTCATTCGTTTTCTCTCTTTTGATTTTTCTCTCAGTGTGCATACATACATATACATATCTATATATTACGTTGTTACATATGAAACGTCCGGTTTTTTAAATAATAAAAAAAAAAAATCGGACGCTTCATATCGTCCTAAATTCTAACATAGCCGATAAACGAAAAAACGATATCTCATCGTACACGTTCGATTATTATCGAAATCCCACATTCGTAACTGTTATAACAATATTTTTCATTCTTCCATTTGTACTACAAAAAAAAGAAAAGAAAACCGTGAAATTTTTTCCGTTTCGTATTTTTCTTTTCGCTTATCGCGACGCCGTTAGCTGTGGTTATATTATAATGCAAACCACAGGAAAAAGATATTAGGAAAGGAGTGCGATAAAGTGACGCTTCGACGGACCACAAAATATAAACGGGGGACAAAAGTCGGGAAATTACTGTAAACGTATTAGAATCCTTCTCTACTGCCCGGAATCTGCTTTACTTTCTCCGCGAAGTGTATTCTGCATTGATTATGTAGGAGCGTCACCGTAACGATCGTTATAAAATAATAATCTAAAGGATGTACTACTGCCTCTACAAGACATCGTAGTAGTAGATTAAGTGTACGACTAAAATGAAGCGATTACTAACATGCATGTGTATCCGTATACATATACACATACACACAGGCATATATACATGTATAAAATACAGTTATATCTAATTTTGACGAGCAAGGAGCACGTTTATTATTTATTACGTTTAGTATTTAAAAAACGTGCTTATTATTACTCGACACCGTACCAAAAATATCTCCAAGTAAAATTTTTAGCCAGCCTCGTATAAACCGTGGAATCTTGAAACAAAACAAAAAGTATTCGAGCGTCGGTCATTGGCCGTTGCATTTTCGGAAAATAAATGAAGTATTTCGATAAATAGATCACTGTGTATGTTTAATAGCAGGGACTGACGATTGGTATTCATTTTCATGCTGACAAGTAAATAAATCAGCAGTCGTTAATTATACAACACTTACGGTGTTTTTAACAAATTGTGAGATACGAGTTATAAACTTACGATCGTGATAGGGAAAATTAACATTTCTTGTTTTTTATTCCAAAGATACGATATTAGTTTGTATTCTTGATCTTTAACACACATATCGGTAAAGAATTATTTCTCTTTTTATTGACTACGTAAAATGAAGATACGTTCAGTCCCTGAACAATACGATTATTGTTATCGTAATTGGAAAACTTACATTAACTTCGATAAGGTCAGAACGAGTAAACAATATATTTAACTGTTAACAATTAAAAAATGCTCGTCGTTGATAATCTGTATGTCTCTGAGTATGCTCGTATTTGATTAGACACGTTAGAAAATTATATAAGCGGATAATAAATTTAAAAGAAGAAGAAAGAAGAAGAAGAAAGAAGATGAAAGAAAAAGAGAAACGAGGCAACGGAAGATACATCGGAAATAAAAAAAGACCCTTCGTGTACACATTGTCAATTAGATTCAGACTGAGCGCAAGTATTGAAAACGCATAAACGATTCAATGTTCTTCGATGTTTAGCTAAACGTAAAAGTTATCGTCGTCGTTGTTTATAATACTTAAACGAGGAAAATAAAAAACAAAGCGAGAAATTGTAAGCCGACCGAAAAGTGGTGTAACGTGGAACAGTAGATATACAAATATTTATTCTAGTCGCCAATTATTATTTCTCGTTAGGGTAACTTGGATATCGCGAAACGAAATCGAACGAAGTATCGTTGCGCGATAAATGCAAAATAATTCTAATACGAATAATCTCCAAACTCCTCGTCTTGAAAATGTATCGCTCAAGCGTTACATCGTTTAACAATATCGCGAAGACGCCGACGAAAATGCTAGAGCGAATCGATTGTTTCGGTGATCACAAAGATACGTATCCTTCTAAAAACAGTTCTACACTAACAACAACAAACACACAACGGATGTTCCGGTCGAATGATTTTGCCACTTCGCCGAGAGCGAGAAAAATTCTACTCTCCTACGAGCAGCAGACTGTGAAACGATATTCTAAATACACTTTTACACGATATATATCTACCTAAACACATTTTATTCGTACATACACATACCGAAAGCGTGATCGCGAGAACGTTGATACGTGCGAATAAAATAATTTCACAATTTTTACAAATTTATCGAATATATTTTTAATTATAGAAAAAGAGCAAACGATTGATTTCTCGAATTTAATAATAATAACACAGTGCCATAACACTATTCGATAATTTCTATTTTACCGCTCGACGAGCCCGATATTTGGAATTGATTTTAGGAATTGAAGTAATACCTCCTTCGGTATATATTTTCTTTCCTTTCGTTTTTTAATAACAACACAGTGACGATGGGGATCTCACGCGATCGTACGTTATCCATATCTCGATTCACGGATCATTAGCCATCTTCTTTAGATAGAATTAGTAGCTGGAAACGTGAGATCCGAATTTCTAAGCTTCGGCACGCATCCGCACGTAGAGTGTTTTAAAGGGAAAAGAAAATGCAATTTTTCAGGCTACAAGTTGAACGCGCACGCGAGCGGTCGCTTCTTCGAGGTACACAGAACAAATATCTGGACCAATAAATTTTACACTTCTCTATTGATATATACTCACCTAGGACACCACCTTGATATCCAATCCTCGATCTATTTAAATATCAAGATCCTAAAGACAAGAGAGAGAGAGAGAGAGAGAGAGAGAGAGAAATGCGCTATACACTCTACTCGCTTCTTTACCTCCCAAACTTACACACCGATACCCCCCACCCTCCTTTTTATGTACGCATCCTCGCAGGAAGTAATCGATCACTAAACACTGTGTGTCTATCGTTATAACAAATATGATTAACCGAATATGTATCATGTGTAGTATGTTACATAGCTTATTTTCCGATAACGGGACGCGTTACGCGAAGTTACCGTAAACGACTTGTAAGATATACGCGCTGATTGTACAGAATAATCCAATATTTTTCAATTTTTATTCTACCTCGTACGACGGAAGAACGCGAAAGGATAAGTTGAGAATCAATTGATAAGAGCGCGTAGAAAAAAAGAGATAACGCTGAATGGGTGGTTTTTAACAAAATTGCATCGAACGTGGCGAAGATGGTATCGATATTTTCAAACAATTTTTGTTCCAATTTCAAGAAACGGTGAAACGAATCGATATCGAATATTTTATTATCATTATCGATAGAAAGATTTAAAAAAATTATAGAGAAGCTATTATTTAAAGACAGCCGCAGTTTCTTTATTTTTTAACGCTTTGATTTTTGGCTAGCCCGTTCTCAAAACACTTGTTATATTTTTAAGCGATCTCTAACAGTTTATTCTCGCTTAACTTTTCGTTACGATTTACGTAGAACGCATAAAGTGCCAGGAGAAGAGGTGTCAAACGAGAAGAAACGTCGGCGAGCGCGTCCCGTTCGAAGATTTTCGTGTAATATAAAACGAAAGAAAATAGAAAAGAGAAGAAGAAAAAAACAAAAATGCAGAAACCGGATGTATTTCTATGTGCAAGGAGGCAGAATGGCGAGCGTGTGTATGCGTGTATATATCGTACATATAAATATATATAAACTATATATATATATGTAAACTATGTCGCAACATGTGTATATTACGTATACATATTATATATAATGATTGTCGAGGCGTATACACGAAAAGAAAAAAAAATGTTGTAGACCAAAGAAGCCAGTTAATAGATTACAAATAAGCAAGCAAAAGCGGCTAGCTAAAGAACGTTGCAAAGAAAACTGTATATTGAACGTTAACGACGACGAAATCCAGCGACTTCCGTTGATCGAGAAACGTTGCGATAAATAAAAGGAAAAATGCTCGACGATTTATTTTTATGTGGGAGGCTTCGAGCCATTTCGTGAAACGAACGAAAAGCGAAAGAGATGTTTAATCGATCATGGTCGTCGAATCTCTCGTCGTTAACGCTAATGTCACGACGTGAACATTGTGCACGGTTCGTTAACGTTTCGAAGGAAAGTCCATTGATTTTCCTCGATATACGTGTGCGCACGTGTGTGATTACGCAGCGTGTGTACGCATGTGATATACATATATAAAAATAAATAAATAAATAAATAAATAAATAAATATATATATATATGTATATTGAATAAGATGCCAACCATACGAGTATTGAGGAGTAAAAATCTGGATTTTAATATATATACATATATATCCATATCGATTTCCTGGTATGTTTTTTTTTTTTTATTATTTTTAACTTTAACGCATTCAAGCTTCTAAACAACGAGCGTATCCCTTTGCTTATTATTATCGAATGAATAGTCGCTACGTTCGCATAAGTGTATTGGTAAATCTAGCGTAAGGAGAAAAAAAGTCTAAGGATTCCATTTATTCGCGTGAAAGATTAGCCGAACTTGTTTTATCGCTTGGAAGGCACCGTCACAAGTGACTGTAACGTGATTCGTGAACGACCATATCTCTCGTGATATCTTTCACGGTCCTGCAACCTGTAAAAAGTGACAATATGAGATATTAAAGAATTATTAGAATGCAAACTTACGTTGATTACCTGTCAACGCGAAAACGCTATCGATTTCTCTTTTCAACAGTTGGAGAATCTTAAGTGCTCCCTTTTCTCCGTTGTGAGATAAACCCCATAACATCGGTCTACCAATGAATACCTGTAAATAGACAAAAGTATTACTTACGTTATCTTTATCTTTACACGTTATCTCTATTTATTTTATTTTTTTAATTTTCTACGATACTTCGAACGTCATTTGAATTTTTATTTACCATGTTGGCACCTAAAGCGAGAGCTTTGAAAACGTCGGTACCCTGTGTAATCCCACCGTCCATATATATCTCTATTTTACCCTTTACCGCGTTCACTATCTCCGGTAAGACTTCTATCTGTAAGCAAACGCGAGAAATGATCATTTGCAATATTTTACGCCTGGCAAAAAATTAAAATGTTTGATTAATTCGAGTTATCGAATGTGAGTGTACAAACCGTGGCGGGAATACCGTCGATTTGGCGTGCTCCGTGATTAGAAACTACGATAGCGGCAGCTCCGTGTGTCACGCTCAAAAGCGCGTCTTCCGCGGTTAAGATACCCTTCAAGACAATCGGCAATTTCGTAATACTAATGAGAAAAAGGAAAAAGTGGATGTTAACGATTTTTATTTCAGAATTAATTAATTATTTTAGGTAAATGTCACAAAAATACCCTCCCCCTTCCGGAGTAGAGCGGGGATGATCTTATTTTATAGAGGAGGGTTCCCTGAACATATTATATAATATATAATACATAATACATAATTGATACCTTTTCAGCCACGCAATATCTTTCCAAGAAAGCGAAGCATCGAACAAGTCGGAAACATATTCGTTCAAACCTGATCCCATCCTAGCGATAGTTACTCTACTGGATAAATCGCCCTCGAAATTGGCTAATCTAAAAGAGTAACATTCAAAAGTTACACGATCGAGCTAAATAAATCGATTTGAGAGAAAGAAAAAAGGTAGGATATGAACCTCAAATGTTGGGGAAGCGAAAACTTGTTTCTCAAGTCGGCGCGTCTGTCGCCGAATATCGGTGCGTCTACGGTAAGAACGAGAGCCTTGAAACCGGCCTTCTCGGCTCTTCGTACCAAGTTCAGCGTGACGCTTCGATCGGAGTAAACGTAAAGCTGAAACCATTTGATACATCTTGGTGCCGCTTCCGCAACCTCTTCGATACTGCTCGTCGATATAGTCGAAAGTATAAAAATTGTCCCAGCTGCTTCGGCAGCTGTAATCGAAGATTTACACGCATACGCAATAAATATCTATGTAAATAAATAAATTATTCGAATATTCTCTCGGAATAATACGCAAGTAGCTCGAATTTAAAATCGATTTTTGATCGTCGTCCTGTCAATACTTGAAGAATTAATTGCAGCGCGCTCTAGCGTCACGGTAGCCAATCAGTGGCGACGAAATCGTACGCATGCGCAAAGACGCCCACCGCGCATTCTCTGTTTGCCAAGTTGGTGGTGTGTTGTTGCCGTTGCCGGCTGTTCGGCGCGTAACGTTCGGTCTATATTTTATACGCGATGTATGCCAATAAGTATATTTTTGTTTGTAGGAGTGATAGATGAGATCGAGCTGATAAGGATCAAGGTCGGCTACGTGTCGTCGAGTAATCTACGCGCGATATGACAGGAAACCGTTCAATATGATGAGACGAAATGTGATTAGTCTCGCCAAGTTCTTCTTTTTGGCGGTCTTCACCGTTTTTCTCACTGTAATCGTCTTTCGATATGTCAGGCGACCACCTATTCGAGAATCGCCGACCGTACGAGCGCCATTCCTAGTGATAGAAAATGGAGGAAAGTTTCCAATGAATTTAGCTCGACATGCTGTCGGACAGGTGAGTTCTCTTTCGTTCTTTTCCTTCTTTCTCTTTTTCTCTCTTTCTCTCTTTCTCTTTCTCTTTCTGTTTTCTTTTTACTTCGTAGTACCGGGGAAAGGTCAAAGACCCATTCTCGTCCTCCGCGCGACCGATTAACCGAGTCAAACAGGTTGCGTGACATTCCGCGCTAGTCTTGACTTTTACAGCTCGTGCCATGCGGCGTTGTACCACCGTGCACCTGTGCCACGTGCTTTCTCCCGATTTCGTTGAAAGCGAATCTATTCCGAGATGACATCGATTTTTGTGTTTACAGACGTTTTCATATTTTTTCAATCAACTTTGTCTGACTGAATTGTCTATTTAAGTGAATTGACAGTTCGACGTGTTTATATATGAAATTTTAATATATTCAGTATGCTTAGTGAATGTCATAAGACAAAAAGTGCATTAAACATGTTATACGATATTATAATTATACTTATATGTTATACAACATTATAAAAATGACGTAATGAAAATATAATTTATATTAGAATTATTTTTTTTGCAGGATGAAGACGACAAGATCGATTGGCACAATTATAAACAAATAGAGGAAGATGCAAGAAGAACTGGAACGGGAGAACATGGAAAACCTGCATTTTTATCCCCGTCTCTTGACACATTGAAAGAAAAATTATACAAAACCAACGGCTTCAATGCAGCTTTAAGCGACGAAATCTCTTTAAATCGTTCAGTGCCTGATATTAGACATCCCGAGTGTAAGAAGAAGAATTATTTGAAGAGCCTAGATCCAGTCTCCGTCGTTATCTCTTTTCATAACGAACACTTCAGTACTTTAATGCGTACATGCTGGAGCGTCATTAATCGTTCTCCACCCTCTCTTCTGAATGAAATTATATTAGTCGACGATGCGAGCACAAAAACAGAATTAAAAAGCAAGTTGGACGATTACGTAGCAAAACAAATGCCAAAGGTAAAAATAATAAGATTACCAAAACGCTCAGGATTAATAAGAGGCCGACTGGCTGGTGCAAAGATAGCTGTATCAAAAATTCTTGTCTTCCTAGATTCGCACAGCGAAGCCAATGTAAATTGGCTACCGCCTCTTTTAGAACCAATCGCGCAAGACTATAAAACTTGCGTCTGCCCCTTCATCGACGTGATAGCATACGAAACATTCGAATACAGAGCCCAGGACGAAGGTGCCAGAGGTGCTTTTGATTGGGAATTGTATTACAAGCGTTTACCGCTTCTTCCAGAGGACCTGAAGCATCCTGCCGAACCGTTTAAGAGTCCTGTCATGGCTGGAGGCTTGTTCGCCATCAGTGCACAATTTTTCTGGGAATTAGGAGGTTACGATTCTGGCTTAGACATATGGGGTGGAGAACAGTACGAGCTATCCTTTAAAATATGGCAATGCGGTGGCCAAATGTATGATGCACCTTGTTCGAGAGTGGGACATATTTACAGAAAATTTCCACCGTTTCCCAATCCTGGTCGTGGAGACTTTTTGGGAAAAAATTACAAAAGAGTAGCCGAAGTATGGATGGACGAGTACGCTGAATATATATATCGTAGGAGGCCGCATTTGCGAGCGCTAGATCCTGGCGACTTAACGGAACAAAGGAAGCTTCGAAAGAAATTACATTGCAAACCATTCAAGTGGTTCATGGAGAAAGTAGCGTTCGATCTTGTCGAGGTATATCCACCAATCGAACCCGACGATTTTGCGTCGGGAGAAATTCGAAACATGGGAGCACCAGAGTTGTGTCTCGATGCTAAAAAAATGAAGAAGGATGTGATCGTGGCAGTGGATAGCTGCGTTAAAGACAACCCCAAGATATCGGGCGAACAAGAATTTAAGCTGACGTGGCACAAAGATATCAGACCGAAAGATCGCACAGATTGCTTGGACGTATCTAGAGCGGATGTAAAAGCTCCGGTGAGCTTGTATCCCTGTCATGGAAAACAGGGTAACCAATTATGGCGATACGACGTAGAGAAACAATGGTTGATGCACGGTTACATGCCAAGATGCCTGGATACGGATCCAGGTAGTAAAAGAGTTTACGTGACCGCGTGCGATTCGCTGTCTCCTACTCAAAAGTGGAGAATAGAAAACGTCAATATGAAAGCCATCAATAATTGGGAAAATGTGGGACCAAAGCTCAAATGAATTTCTTCCTTTGTATTGCCATATAAAAAATGCCATAATTTTATATCTTTATATCCTTTTTTTTTGTTTGTTTGTTTGTTAAATTACTTAAGTACTACACTTTCGATTGGTTATTGTAAATATTGGCAGATCCTGCTGTTTCCAACTAGTCATTCTACGTTGAGATTCGAATAATTCTATTTTAGTCGGTTCAAAGGTTGTAAATATGAAGAAGAAGAAAAGAAAAGCAGACTCGTTTGTTGCTACACGGTTTTCTATGTAACTAAGAAAAATATTAGATTTATTCTTTCGTCCTAGCCCTATAGCGATCGTTTGTCCTATTATAAAACCCTTATCTGCCGTGTGCCTTAATTCCAACGGCTGCATTTAAAACTACAAATAATTTAGAAACATCGTACGATTAGAAGAAGACGGAATAGGTTTATCATTCGACCGAAGGTCGTAACGTAACGTTAAGTAGATCGCCATACGATACGATTGCCACAAAAATGGGATTTGTGCTTTCATAAATTATCTATTAGGAGAGACGAGGTGCTAACGATATTA
>JAIFRP010000030.1:12200211-12214344 GCA_032403825.1 Odynerus spinipes
AGAGAGAGAGAAAGAAAAAGTTTATCAATTTGTCGTTATTTCCTGGTGTCGCGACATATGCTCGTTGATTCTTCCCACGAATTCCTATGTATACACACGGTTCGCTTATATCCTTGTTGCATGACACTTCAGTTCTCTTTTTTATAATATTATTATTTATAATATCTATATAACACGTGTTACTTAATAAGTCAGAGCTATGGCCAGTTGGTGTGTAAGATCAGAATTTTTCCTTGCGCTCGATAATATCGCTCCTCTCTAATTCCGCGACGACCAAACGACGCAGCTTGATCGTTCGTTCGCGCTTACGATTTTTAGTTGATGGTTAATTAAAAGAAAAACAAACAAAAAAATTTAAGAAAGAAAAGCTTCGAAGAGACAAGTGCTCCTTAAAAAGGCGTATATTATTAGAACGATATAAATTAATAATGTTTCAATCTCGCATATACCATATTGTATTGTTTCTCTGCCGTCAGATTTGTTTTCGTTTCAATTCCAAAAAAGAGAGAGAGAGAGAGAAGAACAGAGTGAGAGAATGAGAGATAGAGAGAGAATAGATATTCAATTACCACCGTGGTCAATTTTGTGTCTACATCGTTACATAACGTCACTTCGAGGGTGCATGTCAGTTTTATCCTGTCATAGCTCAACTGCGGGTGCTTCTTTTTTTTTTCTTTTTTTTGTAAATCGATAAACGCTTTCCGATTTCGCGTAAAAATCGTCTCGACCGCCGCCTTCTTGTTTCTTGCATGCGATTTAAATTATGCAGAAAATAGTACGCGTTAAGCAATGAAACGTTAAAACGACAATTCGATTTCTTAAACGTCTACATAAAAAATACGATGGAGTCGTACGATATTCAAAAGGCACAACTCTTTTTTCCAATCGGTCTTATCGTAACTGAAAGAAAGCAGAATGGGAGGCATCGCCGACGCATTTCCTTTTTTTTAATTGTTATTATTATTATTAATATTATTACTATTATTATTTCGGATCCTGATATTCGATATTTTCTCTTTCCGCCGTAGAGACGTGGCTTTCCCTTGTATGTTCGCGCGTTTGAGATTAAGTACAAAAAATTTCTTTCCTCGTGTTATCATCGTGTACCGAACGACACACTATGCAGCGAAATGTTATACGAGCGTTAAATCTTGGAACCATACGTTTAATAAGAGACAAGCGCGTTGATAACCAAATATTTCCTATTATTATTAACAATCCACGCAGGCGCACGAAAAATTGTGATTTATACGTTTGTCTTATATATTCGGCAGAGACAATCCCATAACACTATTCGCTATACATTTATACAATCTTATCATAGTCCTAAACTTGAGTTCGCATGCGTTCACTGAGGTAAATCGAATTTATAGCTTTATCTTTTTTTTTCCCCCTTTCTTCGCGACATTTATATTATACTCTAGTGAAATGGTATCGCGTAATTCTCGAAATAGAAACGACGGGCGTGGCAGCAAACGGGGATAAGTTCGTATAAAATAATAAGAAAGTTTTTATTAAACTGGAGCGGCGACAGCAGATCGAGATATCGTTTGATCAATTTTTCCCGGGGAGGAGGGGGGATAACGTGTCTCGTACGAAAAGTGAAATATATCCTTTGAGAACGGAAGTAAAGATATAAATCGTTTAACCTCAATCAACGTGCATACATTCTGTCTTCAGACGAAATCATCTTCCTATTCTCTTGCAGTGCAAATGATGCCACATCATATACCAATGTAAAGTAACTGCCCACAGTGAAACTGACAGATTAATATAAGTTTGCAAAGTCCAATCACAAGAAACAATTTTTCAAGTATATTATATCTGTACATACGTTTTCCATTCAACACCAAGCTGCTGGCACAGTAATAATTAAAAGATCGTGACATGATTTCTCTGAGGCAGCAACTCAGTAGAAGGTCGATATTTAGTATTCATTATGGATCCTGGCTTGTACTTTGGGATGACTCACAATTGTGTGGACTGCGAATTTGATGTGCTAGAAGAGATGTGTGAACTGGAGATGGTCCAGGTTGCGGTTGGTCTTCTTGCATTTGTTGTATGACGGAAACCTCGGGATAACTACAACGTAGATGAAAAAAATAGCTCATGATGCGACGATAAGATTATTCGAGGACAAAATTTAGCCTGTATCCACGATTCGCGTGCGAAGTGGAGATATAAAAATATTAAAAAATAAATATTATAACAGAAATTATAAAAATTATATAAAATCTGATACGTTTCAATTGTCTTACCCTATAGACGTAGATCCCCATACAACGTTACGACCAGATCGCAATAAGTCTCTCGTTTGAGGCTGATATTTCTCTGCTTCTTCCACGCAATCTTCCCTGGTATCTTCGAGTTCTGGCTCCATCTCGGAACAATAAACTACTGCTCTTTCCAAAGTTTTCTTAGCGCTGTTACTACGTTCTAATCCGAAGCCGTTAGTTGAATCGTTGGACTGCGCTGGAGGAGACCAATTATTGTATGCGTGTGTGTACGGTGCCGTTGGTGGATATGGTCTCTGAAAATGAGAAAATACAATAAAAACTATTCGAATGGCTTTGAAACTATATGTATATACTTTCTGCTTGTTGCGTGGTACATATAATTAGTATTTAGAAAAAGCTCGGTAATTGTTATTTTCCACTAACTTTATCTAATTCATCGTGAAGCCACTCAACCGCGTGCATCCATTTTCGTTTCAATTCAGAAGAGTGACATAAATATCGATGTGCGGCTCTACATTTACTGAACAGTTGTACCATGCACTTGATGCATTGGTACGCGCGTTTCTGTTGTTGATTTTTATATTTCTGTATTATGTCGAATAAGCCCTCTCTTTCCTCGTATATACCTGCAAAAAGTAATATGATTATACGTAAACATATAAATAAATAAATAAATAAATACGTATATACAGTCGAACCACGCTAACTCGAAAACCTCTCTAATTTAAATTTTTATTCATTCCCTAGAGAAAACCTCTATAAATCGAAGTAAAAAGATTCTGCAACAGCTTTTTGTTTCTGCCTTCTTCCTTTCTCTATTTAATGTACATTTTATCCTCTATAAGTCGAATTTTCATTTCGCACCTCCATAACTCGAATTATTCTCCGTTCCTCTAATATTCGAGTTAACGAGGTTCGACTGTATAACCAATCTAAAAACCATATTACCTTGAAGTGCTATACAAATACGATTGTTTTGCCATGTATCTTCCATAAGTAGTATAGCGAGAAGAAGATCCGTGTGATGTCTTAATTCGTGTGCATAAACAAAACTTATTTGTAAAAGTAATTCGCTAATTACTGTCCGCGACAGGTTACAATTTTCCCAGCAACAGAATTGTAGTAACTTTGTAGTATCTTCGGTGACGTTGGCATCTTCGATCAACTTTTTCATGTAACTGTTTAAATGATAAAAAAAAAGAATCATCGTATAACATCCGACTATTTTTTACATATCTGTTTAAAAGTCTAGAAAAATCTCTCACCTGTTTTCAACGAAAAGAAGTTCGGCCGCTTGCGGCTGAATAGGCATGAGATAGCCTGACTGACACGACGGATCACCGTATGGGTTTGGTAAAGGCGATTCTTTCGAAGTTGCTCTCGAAGATACGTCGCAGCAACGTATCAACATACTGACAACTTGATGAAGCTTCGTCAATTCAGGATATTGATATTTTATTGCCGGTCCAGGTCCCTCGTCAATTGCGACCAACATGAACGTAACGGGGACGTTTAACTGAAATAAAGAGGTTGAGACTGATTATCGAAAACTCAACGTCGTTCGCGCTATCTTGTCGGATACCATAAATATATTTACCGTGAGCAATTGCATCTTCTCCGGCAAACCTAAACCGGCGTACATGTGAAAGAGTGAAAAATAATGTGGAAGATGACGACCATGATCGGAAATTTCTCGTTGGAGCAACGAAAGTACCGCGTGCATTAGGTGATCGCTCAGCCTTGCAGTGGGCTCCATTAGTATACCTGTTGAAGATACGAGACGAATAAAAAGACATGTACGAATACGTGAAAAAGATAATACAATGTTTAACCTCGGATACAAATGATATATTCGAGTACGGCTATGAGTACTTACTTGGTGAATTTATACTAGGAGGTATAGATGGACCATCGTGTAATGAAAAATGTGCAAGACACACCACAATTTTAACGAAAGCTGTTCGTACTTCTGTAGTGGGACAACTTAAAAGATATTCACAAAATCTGCAAATAATAAATCGTCGTTAGTATATGGATTTATGAAGACGCGTTTCCCTTTAAAATGAACGTGTACCTATGTGGATGATTCAGAAGAACATTATGAGCAAACCAAGAGCGCACTGCCTTGCTGTTACAAAGATGATGGCAGAGAATATCGTTCCACTCTGTGGCTGCTCCACGTAACGTTTTTTTAGTATGAAAACCAGTAAAGAACAAAAATCTTGACGCTAATTGAACTGCCAACATCGATAATTCTTCCGCTTCCGGACTCTGAAACAAGTTTTCGTTCGATCAAGTCTGTTATTTCAATTTATTTTATTTTATTTTTATTTTCTGTCAATTCATCCTAAAATAAAAGAAGAACTTACAGGTTTTTCGTTATGATATTGTCTATTGATATTATGATTATCAGAAGACACTAGTTTTTTTATAAATTGAAAATATTCCGCACTAAATTGATTCCGATTATGCATAAATTTTATATTCTGCTTTCTCACACTGTATTCAATGGCTTGTGGCATTTTCACTACACCTAACTTAGTATCTGTAAAAATGTATAATTGTAAGCTGCAAGTAAAACTCTATGATGCTGCACTTTATTAGCACAGATTATATTTATATGATGTCCTCATGTGCCGTGTGATAATGTATCACATAAGGATCAGATATACAACAACTAAACGAACACAGTAATACTTACACAATGACAATTCGTTGACACTTTTCATTAAAGAATTATCTTCTGTGTCTAATCTGGTATAAAAAAGCATGTACGCATTCCACCACCGTTTTTGTTTACGGTAACTCACGCGCTTCGATATATGATCGAAAACTTCGCCCAAGTAATCACCACCAAAGCACTGTGACTTCATTTCTTCTTCCTCTTCCATTTTACATTCTGTGACATCTCCATCGTCGAATTTATACCACTTAGCAGTACCGTCGGTTTGTCTGTAATGGTAAAAAGTGTTAGTCGACTAGAAAATAAGGATGGCAATACGTGTATCATACAAACCTATGCAAAATATAAGAATAATAATGACCACCACTAGCCTGGCCACTATGTACAACGATACCGGTCAATTGGTATTTCGTACAAGTTCCTTTTATAGATTCTTCGTAATCACAATCTATAACTTCTCCTTCTAACTTTGCTAGACCAGAAACTGTGTAAGGCTCCATATCCAGATCTCTTGGAAATTCAAAATAATCATTAAATTTTATAGCACAAACTCGTTCAAAATCATACTCAAATCTTTTCAGCTGTATAGCTAAAATAGGTGGCAGTTTCTTAACGCATAACCTCTTTACTGTTACTACCTAAAATCATAAAAATGTACGTGTATATAATTTTGTAAAAACTTGGATACTTTTACAAGGTGTGAGAAATATCAATCGTATCTTTATAAAATTATAAAGAATATTAGTCTAGGTTGTATATATATATATATACATATTGAATATCTTATTTAAAAGATCTATTAAATCGCTTAAAAAGTTTTAAATCATACTTTTTTGTTGCATTTGTCGCAATGATAAGCATCTGCTCCTTCCAACAGTTCACCTTTCACATACTGTTCAAGAGAATCCAATAGGTTACTATGATTCCTTATATCCACACTAATCACACTGAATGGTTCCTCCTTGGAATATCTGGAGGTAATGTAATGTGGTATTATAGTCTACCGAAAAAAGAAGAATACAAGAATTAAAAAGGTACCTATGAGGGCAACCTTTGCAGATTTTTTGATCACTGTACGAGCCACCGAGAATTTTGCTCATTATCTGTTCGTGCCCCAGAGCTTTGAGCGCTTCATCCAAGCTTTCCACTAAGCTCATAAAAAACTCCACTGCATCTTGCTGTTCCCTAAGATTTACAGGCTCACCCTGCAGTCTATAACATAGATTCGATTACTTAGCATGTGCAATACTTACTTAAATGACTTTTTACTTTTTGGTCTACTTACTTAAAATGTTTCCAAAGACCCCTTGGTATATAATATTGTAGTTTACTGTAAGCCAAATGTCCAAATATTGCTTGTACTTGTTTTAAAATACCAATATTGTATTCTTTTCTTGATTCGTCAACTCCACATTTTTCTTCATTGGTATCGTTATCGTTTGCTTCTATCGTTTGTTCTCCTTCGATCCTTTCTTCTCCAGAAAAATCTTCATTTAAATCGGTTGCTGCTCCTTCCGCAACTAGTAGTCCAACTCTTATGCTTTCGACCATATATAATTGTTGTAATACTGAGTTCATATAACATGTAGCTCCTGCATTTTTCAAACCTACGAAGCCTTTAAGTGGCCTAAGCCCAACTGGTGGTAAATAATCCCATTCAACTAATGGCTCATCTCTTTCAGAATAAAACATGTCAGTGAGCATCGTGACTAGAAGTTTCATGTTGGGTACACAGCCTGTACAAAGACCTACAAGTAAGTCGAATGCTGCGCTGGTCGATTGTGGAGTGGTACACACTGGACAAGCTTGCGACGAACTTAATTCACCAGTACTTCGAAGTTGCAGCATAAGACGCGATGCAGGAAAAACAAAATTTTCTACTAGTTCCTAAAATTTGCATAGAAAGATATTAATAAGCATAAAATCATAAGCATCATTTTTTGTTCTTTATGTAGATTATTTGTCGTATAACTATTATTGCTGCATATATATATATATATATGTGATGAAGCAATACCTTTATCAAATTTATTCCATGTTTCTCATCAGACCCAATTTCATATTTTTTACTAGCAGGCAAGAAGGCTACTAATTCCTTAGTAAGACCAAGGTGTCCTTCAAGAACTGCCTCGTCTACATGACTTTCCCCAAAGTCTTTGACATTATCTCTCACTTGTTTTAACCAAGTTATTTCGATATTCAGTAAAGTTTCTATACTTAGGACAGGACATCCTGACATGTGTGCAAAATTTAATAGTCTACATAAGAGCTAAAATATGTAAAATATATTTATACAAGTGAACAGTTTGATAAAAACGCTATCGATGAAACAACAAAAAGTGAATAATTACCTGGAAATATTCGTGACATTGTTTCGAATTTTCCATAACTGTGGTATTCAAGACAGTAAAGAGTAAAGTAATAGTAAATAACACTGGTGAATTTCCACTACGGCACCATGTCGACCCTAGGAAAAATTGCTCTGCTGCTACAATCCTAATTGCTCTTGATGTACTTAGTAATACAAGATCTATTAAAAACATATGCCACATTTTGTCTCTTAATAGAACATCAAATGCTGATGAGTTCAGTGCCAGAGCTATTGTCAAGACCTCCAATGCTTCTTTACAAACTGTTACGTATAAACGAATAAATAAGTTTCTCATTAATATTTGTTATAAATATCTTAACTTTTTTAATGTATCACTTTTATTATACGTTACCTAATACATCATTGTTATCGGGACATTTTTGTTCTTTCTGATTTGCTTCGTGCAACGCATGAAGACTCTCGATGGATGCATTAACGTTATTCAAATTTCCAGTTGATGCAGCCCATGCTAATCTAATTATGGCACGAATAGTGGTCACATCTGGTAATTCCCGTGAAAGAGCTTGTATAAAAAGCTGATGACATCTATCAGAATCTGTTCCACCAGAAAACATTCGATGCGCCAGAGGTTTTGCTAAATGTGCTGCAACATTTCTTAGCATATATTCAGTGGTCTGATTAGGTATACTTTGCAGAGCTTGTTTTAAAACAGCCACGGGATCTTGATTATTTTGTATGTGGTTATTATGATTTTCAGAGTGTCCAGCTTGAACTTTATCCAATACACATGCCATAACATTTCCCACGACTGTTAGTAGAAATTTGCAGAGTTTTAGCACTGTCAAATAGGCAGACCGTTTAGTGGTTTCATCTGCATTTGGTAAAAACTTATTTTTTGTTAACATATCAAGTACAACTCCTACTTCTCCACTCTTAATAAAATTAAATTGAAACTTAAATGCTCTGTCAGACAAAGGATCAAGAGCTGGCATTAACAATGCATATAACACCTACAAAGAAAATACATTTAAAGCCATTTATCTATTTAGAACGTATTAGTGATTATTAATTATCTACAAGTGTATGTACATGAATATATTACTAACCTCTAAATTATATAAAACTTCACTGGGACTTGCAGTAAAAAATAAAGAATCTACTGTTGTATTATGTTCATTACAATGAGGATTTGGTGAAGTTTCATCATCTTCGTAATGGCCGAAAAGCCATTGTAATCTTGATACCGTTAAATTATCAGGTGGTACTAATTGCAAAAGATTTCGAGCACCATCGCGTAATTGCGCGTGTTGCAATGTGCAACCAAGATCTGCTAATTGAAAGAAAAAATTCACGCACTGTGACCTCTGCGATATGACCTGCAAAACGTTAATAAAAAAAAGTATAAATGGAGGCAAAAAGACTTTGTACATAGATACACAAAATTAACATACTACTCCAGGTAAACTGTTCTCTACGTTTGGTCCATCATACGGATGATGTGGAGAACTAGTTGAACTATCTGAACTGCTGTCTGGAGAACTAGGCATGTTGCTGTTTATTTGACTCAATCTAGCAGATAATAGCTATAAAGAAATTTATTATCTTATTTTATTATCTTAGCCTTAACTTTATCGTTCTACTAATATCAAGACACAATTAGTTTATAGATAGTAAAATAGAACAGGTACAAACCATTTTGTCTCTAAGCGGAATTTGAGACAACAATTTTCTATCATCTGCTTGTTCTAATCCTTCGCCGTTAATGAATAGATCTAGTTTTACATTCGTTCCACTTGCTTTCAGCCGACGTAATATTTGACGTTTTAACGAAGCAAAGGTATCGTTGCTGTGTGTGTATATCTCTATATCATCTGTATTACGAACATGATTTGGAAATCGAATTATAAGAGATAAATGTTTTCCACGAGCTGCTCTGTAATAAAAAAGCAAAACATGTAGATAAATGGAAATATTAAAGCAATGTTAAATTTTTACCTATGTAATGGTAATATTTTTCGTTCTTCTGGAAATGCACTGTCACATTCATTTATGTATTCTTGCAACACCTTCATTACACGACACATTTTTATAGCTTCTACTTTGATTTTATTTGACATTTGCTCATCCCGTTCTTCTTTCTTCCCAAGGTAAACCTTACTTAAGGCTGACACAGTATCATAATGAGTTTTTAATCTATCCATACATTCTGTTATATAATCATCATGAAACTCTAATGCGGATGATTGCAAACGTGGGCCTAAATTAGTATTCACTTCCTTCAAAAGTTCTATCGCGCGATTTGCGATCTCCTCAGGACTGTTAGTTACTACCTATGATAAATATATAAAATTTATATTAAAAGTATAATAGTAGTAAAATTGAACATTAGTATACAAAAAAAAATCTAAACGTACATACCCGCCACAAATACTCAATTCCGATCAAGTCAACATCATCCATAAGCAATGTTCTCTTTTTCAGTATCAACTTTCCTTGTTTAGAATTAACAGTTTTAAAAAATCTCTCGTAACACTTTATACCGCTTTCAGTAAGTAACGTGGGATCTAACCGCAGTATATTATTTTCGAAGAAGTTCGTAGTTATTCCTGGGTCGAGATCCTGTTCTTCTCCCATGAGTTTAGAAAACCACTTGAAACAAGCTTCACGATCCGAAACAAATACACCTTGTTCGGCTAAACATTGCCAAATTTGGTTTGCTTGATCTGCACACAACCATAACTGACCATCCTGTACAGTAAAATCTTATTGTTTATAATTGTTCATACCCCCATGTTAAATGTTAAAGCAAATAAGGAGACATATGAGTACAACATACTCTTAATAGAAAACGCAAAAAATTAAGTCTTTCTTGCACTTGCATAATATGATTGTATCGATCATCAGGCACAAAGGTATTTGGATCAAGGTCTGGGTTCTCCTTTACCAATTGACGCACTTTGTCCATATAATTTGTTAAACTGTTAGTTACAAGTACTACAACTGAATGGTCTTGCTGTAAACGTTCTATAACATCCTGCCTGGAAGATAATAAAGCATAAATACAAATAACAACTACAAGTAGACATTGAATAGATTTTCTTTCATAAATACCTATAATGTAAATTATGGCTACGTTGATGAGCTGGATTTGAATTTGCTTCGTATAAAGAACAAATCTCACGGATTTGTTTCAAAGCAGGCAAAGCCCATTTATCCCCACTTTTTAACTCTTCCACGCATTTGTCTAGCCAGATTGTCTTTTGTGCATCCCTTTCTTGCGAACACGAGTAGTCTAAAATTTTAACATGAGCATTCAATGCTTGATCCATTATTTCAGTGGGAACTTCATCCGAATGAGCCAGATTCCAAAAGAGGGTTAACACCTAATTAATATAACAGTTAAAACAACATTTCATTTTTAACATAAATTATGTCATTAATTTTTCAAACCTTATGAGCCATAACTCCATCTTTATCATCCTCTGCAAGTCTCCTAATCAATTCTAACAATTTTTCTCTCTGTTTTTTATTAGCAGTTTTCCAGCTTGTCTAAAAAAGAATAAGAATAATTTAGTGATAAATTAGAACGATATTTTTACAAAACAATCACAAAAATACCTGAAAACATTCAAACAGATGATCCAGTTGTTCAGGACTAAAATCCCAGGCTAGTTTAGCCAACAAATCATGAACATTCTTCACAATAGCTTCGTGTTTACCAGCTTGAGCTGCCCATATGTTATCTAAGTCTTCTAACGTCAGGGCACGTACTTTTATAATAAAACGTAAAATTTTTTCCAGTTTTTCTACATATTGTGGTTGATGTAATGAATCTCTCAAAACTATTTCCAATACTCCGTTATCTTTAATCCACTTCTATAGTAGAACCATGGAAGTTTTATGAGTATTAGAAAATTCTACATTTTCGATATTACATACAAAAATTTAAAAAGAAAACTTACCGCCATACGTTCAGCAGTTAACCATTCTTCTTCTTCTACCGTTGTATTACGGTGTTGATAGTAATTAACACTCGTAATAACTTTATTTACTTCATTCAAAGCATTCATTTTTCCGTTAAACGAAGATATTTGTAATAGTCTCAATATCATTTTTAATCTCAGTATTTCCAGGTTTTTAATCATTTCTTCTTGATGCGGTACTCTCGATACCAAACATTTTGCAGCTTTAATTATGGCTGATATGGCATCATTTTTTGCTTCGTTCTTTGCCTCCTTCTTCAATTCTTCATCGGTTAAATTGTCCAAAATAACAGGTATCATTTCCTAGATCGATAAAATTTGATATATTATGTGTTTACTGTAAAATAACAATTAGTTCAGAATATATTAAAGGATATTTACCACGATGGGCATAAGATATTTAATTATTGTATGGACAGTCAGTAATTCATAACACAAACCAAAAGGCCTAATCAGAGCATAGATAACTGGTACTGTTAAATTACGACGACTCTGAAATCTGGAGAGAAGAATTTCAAATCCTTTTAGTCTTCCAAATCTAAAACATATCACAAATCATAAAATATGTGGTATTTTTATAAACATACGTAATGTTATTTCATTAGATCACGAAGTACCTATTTATTAGATCTACAAGCCATCCACGAGGAGTTCTCGAATCATGGGGTGGACGAGCATAAAGCTCCTCATCTGGGTTATTACATCCAGGGGGAACTGTTTCTGATACTCTTGCTGCATTAAATGTATGAAATCTGTGAAAGATTTGTATATCATATTCAAATCCAATTACTCTAGTAAGCGGACAATCTTTAAATATGACATTAAGATTTGCAAACTTACTTATTACTAGGATCAAAAACCATTGCCAATAAATCAAGTAACGGGAACCAATCTTCATCTAATTTCAAAACACAGAGTTCCACTAAATGTTCACAATTTGCATTGATATAGTTATGAATGTGTAACTTCCAACTATTCACTGCATCGTCCGTTAATATTTTGGTAAAAGAAGTTGTAAGTTCTTCACGAAAGAAACGTTGACACGCTTCGCTTTGTACATCAATTCCTATGGTATAATAAATAAAAAGAATGAAAATCACGAAACATTTTAAAATCTGAATATATAATCCTTAGAAAAAAATTGCTAACCCTTTTTACAAAGTTCAATGCTAGCTTGTAAGAGGCACTCTAATTCTTGCTCAGGAAGGACTGGGACGACCCATCGTGAACTAGATATTTTTTCATGAAGAATGTTAAGTTTAGAGATAGGAAAATCGGGTTCCCTAAGGTGTGGATTACTGTCATCTACAGAAGTTATAGTATCGTTGACACACTCAGTTTGTACCACATTCTCTGCGAGGTGAAGACCTGACATTGTATCAGCTAATTGTTGCGAACCAGGTGGACTATGCATCTGTCAAAAAAAATTATCGTTGAACTCATAACTATATAAAAAAATTCAAACTGCAATCGTTCTCTCGCTCGTAAAGTCTTTTTGGATTTAAAATTCGTAGATTTCCAAAATAACGATTACCCAAACATAATTGTTCTTTATTAAATTATCGTGTAACTTTAAATACCTGTGTACTTTGCTGACTGTCGGGAGGATCTATGCCTACCCCCTGGCCCCTTGTAGCAATCGTCATCTTCTTGCTGTTCACTAGGCTTCAATTCTTTTAGTAACTCTTGGTCCAACGATTGCACCACCAATAACGAGCACTCGATTCATGTACTGACATTAAATATAATTATATCCTAAAGGCCTTGTTTCGATAAAGAATACCTACATTATCTGCAACAAAAATTGATCCAGAGATCTCCGTTTTTATAACCATATTAATATTAAATTTAATAACTTAAATCGATAATAAAAAAATGCATAAAACGATAAGTATGCTTTTTTAATAGAAGATCAGAGAGATATACGAGTCATACGAAACAGGCAACGGGATACATTATGCATGGAGCAGAATTTCTATTATCCCGTAAAAATTCTTGAAAACGATAAGACACGAAACGGCTGTCTCGTCGAAAATTAACAAAAAAAACAAAATATCGTTATGTAAGTATTTGTGCTTCGAGAGACAAAAGATATTACCGAAAAATGGCATAATTAATAATTCGAACGCGTGTGGAAGAACGAACAAGCGAATTACGAGAACGTGATGAAAGATATAGTCAAAACTAGAAGGGGACCGTCAAAAAAGGCACGACCTTTCCCGTGAATTCGATAGAAAATACGTCGTAAAAATGATCGACAGCAGACACACACACATACGCATATATAACAGAAAGAGGAAAAGAGAAAAATAAAGACATAGTTAGCACGAAGGACAGAAGGAAAAAAAGGAAAAAAAGTATCAAGCCGTACGATGGCCGATTAAATTTTCAAAAGATCGAAGAAGAACGTGGTACGGTATCGTAAAGATAAGGGGGGGAAAAAAGTTCTCGTTGGAATAATTTGGAGAAACGGACGCGATGTGCGTGGAAGGTGTTCGGTATACGAAGAAGTTGGACGAATTCGATGGAAAGAAAGGAGGAAGAAGACGAAGAAAGATAAAGAAGGAAAGAAGACAGTCGTCCGAATAAAGGAGAAGAAAAGTTACGTCGTGTCGCGAATGAGTTCTCCCTCGCGGCGGGGTGTATGGCCGAACCGTCGAACTGTCAAGCGAGGTAGGCGAGGAAGATGGAACTCGCCGAGACGAGCCGGTTCTTTGGCCGACCTTCTAGGAGGGAGATCGGAGAGGGGAAATGCTGCGGAAAGCGAAGAACTCCCTTTCGTGGGTTGCGAGGAAAATCGAGCTGGATATGTCGGTAAATTACGTAGAACGTTGTACTTACGAAGAGTGAAGAAGCAAGAGCGGAGCGAAGAGAAAGAAAGAGAGAGAGAGAGAGAGA
>JAIFRP010000030.1:12214396-12239135 GCA_032403825.1 Odynerus spinipes
GCGAGAGAGAAAGAAAGAGGGGCGATGGAAGTCTCGGAACTACCGAACGACGACGTTTCGAGAGAAATGATCCGCGACGATCGCAAGACACGCCGATTTCTCGAAGAGGATGAACGTGGCCGAAGGTCGATCGTTCGGCGATCAACTTTTTGGATTTTGACGAACCTCCCGCTCCAGGGAGTACCTATTTTCGCCCGTTCACTCGACCGGGCCACCTCCGGACAAAATGGCTACCATCATTCTAACGATTGCCACTACGGTATCAACGAAAGCCGCGTATTTCGTTAAACTACGTCGTTCCGGGAGCACAATATCACGTAGTTTCTTAGCGCGATTATCGTCGCACGATCGACCGTAACTTTTTTTACTTTCTCTCTGTCGTGTCGAACGCACCTTTACATAGTAAAGGGTAATAGAAATTTGTCTCTTGCACTTTTTGACGTGACGTTATGGAACTCACTGGCGAATCTGTAAACACGACTCGAGCCGTGGCGCTAACGTTGCGTTCCGTGGCTCGAGAAGTTCACTCTCTGTGAAAGCGCCATCATACTTCGGTACGACTCGCCGCCAAACTTTGATCCTTCGTACCGACAAGCGATTTTTCGTACATACATCGTTACGACGTCTGTTGACGTTTTTTTTTTTTTTTTTTTTTTTTTTTTTTTTTTTTTTAATGATATCACGTTTTTAGAATATTAATATTAATAATCCTTCTTTTATCGTTCTCCATTTTTTCGTTATCGATTATCGCGAGAAACATATACAGTAGGTGTCATATTACGAATACGCTTTCTCGAAGAAAAGATTTTATTATTGCCTTACACTAGAGTTATGTCAATGAAACGTAATCAAAAATTAATAGAAATTATTTTGTTTTATATGTATGTATGTACAGGGCAATCGCATATAAGTAGCATGTATGGATGTATCGTAGATCGTGGCGATTATTTTTAGAAACGTGGTGAACGATGTCAGTCGGTTGCGTAAAGAAATATTATTTTTGAAACATCCTTTTTTATTTACTTTCATTTTGTAGAATTTGCTGTAGAAATAATAAAATAAAGGATTTATTTAAAAGTTTGTCATTTATTCAATAATTTCATCAATTTTTTCACTATACATAACATCGATCGTTCGACTCGATTCTTTTTGGGGAAAAAAGGAAAAAAAAAGAAAAATGTACCTTATTGTTTAAGAAAAATAACGACAACATAAATCTAATATAAATAAACGAGTACATTGATATTCCGAATGTCTTTTTCCCTTTTAGATATGATCATTTCCATCTAAATTAATAAATAATTTTGTGATGAAATAAAAATAAGAGAATAACGATGTTTCTTAACTTGCATGCATTTAATTATCATCTGATTTGTACAATCTTTATTCATGAAAACCACAAGTCCTTAGAATTCTATTGTGCCATCTTGATAATTGTATTAGGATAAAATTTGTTTAGTTCAAACTATACTCGTCTTCTTTGACATTGTTAGGATAAATATATCCGATGTGTGAACGGTATAGAAATCCTGCATATTAAAAGAAAAAAAAAATAGAGAGAAAAAAAAGTAAATTACAAGTTCAGAAGATGATCTTGATTAAAAAGAAAAAAAATATATATATGAACGGTTCGCAGACATTAGTTTGTTCTTCGCACTTAAAAGAACGAAATCAATATTTATTTATGGATTTTAAAAACATAAAGAAACAGAAATGTATACTTCTTAAGTACAGTAAATGTAAACGATATGAACAAATTAATTCGGAATAATAAGTATAATGGAAGTATGTATCTATTCTTGCTTGAAAGTGTATTTCAAAGTAATAAGCATAAAAGCATATCATTGGCAGTTCCTTTTCATTTTTAATTAAATTTTACCATACAAAACATATAATTTTTTTTTAAAGAATTATAGCAAGACTATTCGAAATAATTAGTTGTGTGATAAAGTAAACTTGAAATGGATATTTCATAATCGAGGATAGAAGTATTTATCTTTCATGTATCTATTTTGAGAGTATGACTAAGAGGAAAGTTATATCATGGCTATATCGTAAAATTTTAAGTTAATTTATACATTTTATAGAAAATGCATAATCCATAAAGAAGACAAAAATAATACTTCTGATCCTTGGTAAGCAATCGGCATTTGAAACACGACTCTTCTCAAAGAATAGCACCTATCGTATAAGGAACATGTTTTGCATGTTTCATAGTCGTGCTATATTGTACTTGATCTTACAAGTTTCATGCAAATATTCATTTTTATATAAGTTCTTCTATGTACCACATATAATACCAAATGTATATTGGTATTAAGTAAATACTTCATTTTCTTTGTTTCGTTCGTAGTGTTCGTATATGTATATGTACGTGTATGTTATATTATTTGCACGTGCAGCATACACATACGGAGCATTCGATTTTATATTAATTTACACGATACATTTAAAGGAAGCTTGATTACTATCGACATTATCAACTGGCACTAGATTTCAATTTTTCGTATCAGTAATATCATAATTAAAAAAACGTGATCAAAGAGAAGTAAGCTTCTCAAAAGCTTCACGAATTGATACATCACCTTGTGTTTATATTCACAAATGCAGTTTGTGTTCCAACTCTAGAGACATCACAGTAATTTGTAAACTGGTTTAAGTCACTGTCTCAATTTCAGATTGTTCCCATTACCCCCTTTGCAGAGAAAACGATTTAACTAACAGCTAATCGTGTCTCTTAGATAATGTAGCGTGAAACAAATATCAAGATTGTTTCTCTTCTTTGTGAGAACTGTTCGAAAGTAATATATTATTTTAATCTGTCTGTCTGTAAAATTTCAGCAGTTCATCACAAAATAAGTTCTTCGAGTTCTTTTACTAGTTCCGCTTCTTTTTTGATTTTGTCTAATTGGTTGATCTCTAATTGTTTCCCTGCTGATAATTGTTCCTTCAGCTTTGATATTTGGTCCAATTTCTATTATAAAAATAAAGAGATAAAAATCACAATATTTATATTACTTATCGTTAATTTAATTACATTCGTACATTTATTTTACGTAAAATACTTACACTTTTGAGCTTTTTTATCTTTTTCTGTTTTTCAGGATCGTCCGTGAGATCTGGTTCAGGAATAAGCACACTACTTTGATGTTTTGAGACAGTGTTCGAAACCTGACCATTAGTGGTTGGAGTATTTACTTGTGCTTGAGAAGATACATTAGCCTCTAATTCTTTTTTAGCCTTCTTTGCTTCGCGTTTCTTTTTTGCTTTCAAAGCAGCTTTTGATGGATTAGCTGTAAATATTAATTTGTATTACTTAAATGAGCAATAAGAAAATAGCAAGTTGGTAATCAACGGTACAATTCTACTTACAATCTGTATTGGATTTAGGTCCAAACTCATCGTCGTCGTGTAATTTAAAAGTTATAGTTTGCCCTCTTGCAGAAGGTGGTCTGTACACTTGTTTTGATGCTGCATATACACAAACAAACAAAAATGAGAGTAACTAATTATGATAAGATAGACTTTCAATGGAACAAAAATAAATGAAAAATAAAAAGCATATAATTACCTTGTGGCTGACTCGGTACGATGCCTTCGACAGCTTTGTAACTAATTGGCTTTTCTTTGAATGTATCAGAAGGAAAAGTTTGCCAAAGTACTTCCCAAAGTTCTTCTTGTTTATTCCATGGCCGTTCATATAGTAACGTACCACTATAGTGCCAAATCTTAAATCTGTTAGAATATACAAATTATCAATATATAAATAAATAAACGTAATTATTTATTTTTATGATTTATTAATTATTTAACAATAAGTGATGATTAAATACATAGCTAAAGAAATTAAATTTAAATGCAACTTACCCATTTCCCATTCGTAATCTTGGTGCCGTAGTAGCGGTCATGAAATGTTCACCGTCAGGTGACCATTCCAGGAGAGTAGTGTCAGCTGCCGTGATGTCAGCAATTATTTTTTTATTGGCAACATCCCATAACTGGAGGCCACCAGAAAGATTACCAAAACCAGCTAAGATTAATAGTGCACAGTGGTTAAGGGTTTTTTATAGCCTTGGTAAAACTCCTTATTGATATTACAAAAATGTTAATAAACAGCTTCTATATATTTAATATATTAATAAATGTGACATTAAATCAATAAAATATTCCTATTCTTCTTGAACATGGAATTTTTAATCATCGATATAATTTTAAATTATTTTTATTGTAATTTTACCATGCAAAAAACAGAAGAAGCTGCTTATCGGTACTTTCTTTCTTAACAGAACTATTATCAATTGATTGTAAATAGTAAGTAAAAAAAAGGATATTATTTCCATGAGGATTATAATATACACTATTTCTATGTAGTGCGCCAAATTCAAATATTGGTTCACATTTGAGATTAAATAGTGTAGCTTTTGCAGGCATAAAACCATAAACAACACAAAATTCTGTGTTTTTTGGAGACCATTGCACTGCATGGATAGGACCTTCTTTACCTGTACAAAAAGAAATCATGCTTTAAGGATTTCATTTTGCTGAAATCATATGTTAGCTAATAATAATAATAATTTATAACTCATTCTATCGATATAAGAAAAGTACTTTTACAGTATTTTTAAATTAACTTACTAAGCATGACCATAGCTGTCTCTCTTTTTGTATTGACATAGTGTAAAGTTTGTTTCCCATAGTAGGAAGCTCCAGTTTTATCAATTTCTGTGCTTGTCATCAATAAAGCACTCGTCCCTCGTGGATTCCAATAAATATCTACCTTATCAGCCTATAAATAGAAAATTACTATGTTTACACAATACTGCAATGTACAACCATTTTAAATGGCTGACTTGTATCATTACTAATCTTTTAATCATTTTGTATATAATATATGCATATAATACTACCTGGAAGAAACTTTTATTTGCTAAAGATTGAGTTGATTCAAATTTGGGATACTGGAATAGTCTACCGAGCGAAGGCTGGCCTGATTTTCCTAAAATGTTTGAATTAATATATATTAATTAGTTAGTAGAAATGGTAGATGTTTAATTGATTATAAAAGTGAAAGAATCTAGATATATAAGAGATGATCATGAACATCAAAATACTTTTACTTGCTGTTAGTTATATTATTTGTTTATCAATGAATTTAATTAACCTATGTATTAGTTTTACATCAACATGACATGAATTACCAGGCACATAGCAAAGGACGTGGTACGGAGCATTATTGGGCGCTATACTAAATTTAGCAACTTTGGCTATGTTTATCCTGTGTACAATTTTTTCAAAATTGGCATCTTCATAAAATATGACATCTGCACCCATCAATATTCCACAGATTTTCTCATCGCTTGACCATTGCGGTTCCCTAAGTGGATGCAACACGTATGAGGAAATTGCACATAAATATGAAATATAAAAATATATCTAATCCAAAAGCAAAGCTTTCTTTATATTAAGGTACGTATAGCACTGTTTTATATATATATATAAAAATTAAAAATAAATTTGTTTTATGTGTCATCTAAAAATTTGAAAGATCACGTTATATATATATATAGCACTACGCTAAAAAAATCACTTCTACTGCAGAAAATGTTATTAAATAAATACGCATAAAAAGTTAGAGGTGCAATGCATATGTCATGCCTACAAAATTTTGCTCAGACTGTTTTTTTAAAAGATATACAATGATGAGAATACTAGCTGTACTATTATATACATATCAAAGATTCAAACATTGAAGTAAAATAAAAATTATATTTGAAGTTATAGATTACCAATCTCTCTGCTTCTTTTGTATAAAACTCTTCACTAACTCACAGCTTTCTGTCTTCCATATGTGAAGATTAGGAGGTCCTTGATGATTCGCTTGTGTTACTAAAATCAATTTAGATACTTATAGTATTTTATAATTGATACGATATATAATGTTAAGATACTTTACAACATAATTTGTATTAAAATTCAATACCAATGAATGGCTCCCATGTTGTCAGATATGTCCCTTGGCTGGAGAATTGAATAGCATTAACTTTTGGTTTTTTAATTTCTGTGATGATTTTCCATGTGTTACATAGAACAATTTTAACCGAGGTTTCGTTAGCCCATGCAAAGTAGCGTCCATCTGGACTAAATAGCATGGTCTTGCAAAATTTGCTATCATCTTTAGGAAATGTTGTGACTGGTTCGTATGAAGGTGGTCCTTGTCCTAAACTGATACCAGTAGAACCTCGCACTAAAGGTTAAAGAATGTGTTTAAGATTATGTTTCAAATATATAAAAAATATATAAATACTTTTATTCTCATAGCATTCAGTTACTCAACATACAATAGTATATTACAATTGACTACAAACAAATGGACAAATTCAGTTACGATTATGATGAAACACGTCACTCTTCTTCGAATTTGTAGAAAAAGGTTATACATATATATGCATATAATCATACATATGCACGTACGTTTACGTATCTTATTATAACATTCTAAGCAGGAGTAAGAAAATGTCTTGTCTAAAAATACGTTCATCGCATAAATAACGAACTATAATCATCGTAAGAAAAGAATTAAGCAAATTAATACCGCATGACGCATTTTGGAAGAATGAATTGCGAGATGTCATTGAACTTAAGATTTAAAAGAACGAACGAACGTTCGTGCATCATGAAAGAATAATGTTTTTTTCGATAGACAAGAAACAGCGAATCATTTAATTTTTAAACAAATATACACATTATCAAAACACTGCGAAATTGCTTACCAGCAACACAAGGGACAGTTAACGCCATTTTACCTCCGTTACCATGTGGTATCACAGTATCGAACATCGACCCGCATCACGATTGTAAACGATTGCTTGAGTACAATCGACTTATACTTTTTCAAAATATTGACACACGAGCTAATTCGATATAATTATGAAATATTGTCAAATAGGTCTTAATAACTTGATAACAAAATGTATGCTATGCAACACGTTACGACGTTAAAACTGTATATATTAATGTATATATACTTATTTATGGTGTCAGGTATATATGTATGTTATTGTTGCTTATCAAATAACGTGTCAGAGATTTTCTTTTTTCAACGCTTAATATTCGTATACTTATTTTATATCCATTCTATACTTTTTATGTATTCTATGTAACAAAATTATATTACATAATCGCTCAATTATCATCAATCAAAAGATCTCGCATGCGATAAGTTATCAACAGAAATTACTATTCTATCAATTTCGTAATGAAAGAATCAAAGACGCCCATTTGGTTTGTACGCTTCCACCGTAGAGATCCATCTACTGATTTGATATGCTTGTGTAGGACTACTGCATATAGGATACTTCTTAGATGAGAGCGGATACGGTGAATGATTGTGCAACTGTGTTGTACGTTTCGATATACTCGCGACTGTAAATTGACACCTATCGTCGTACTTAGGGTATGGCAAGTTCATGTTTTAGGTGAGTGTGGCTGATACTGTTTCTTAATTGTTTTAATATTGTTCTGCATTTGTTTCACGTATATACATTTGATCGGTGCATTGTTATTTTTAACGTTTTATATTATTTTGTACGTTCTTCGTTATATTATACCTGATTTTCTTTAGGTTATATTTGTTGTACTCGCTTCTTGAATGAAAGTAAGTAAATAGAATTGTTTTATTATAGTTTTTATCGTCATTGTATTTATTTATTTATTATTAAAACTACATATATTAATAAGGAATGAAACGTAAAAATAAAGTACAGCAATGAACACATCAAAATTTTTACAAAAGCAGAATGAGTTTACAAAAAATCCAAAATGATTATAATTAAATTTTAATTTATGTAATTCATTTTTATCTGTTCTGTTTACATGCTTACATTCATAATTTGTGATATAATATTATATGTGTATGTATATGTATATAGTAACGTGGATGAGTATGGCTTTGAACGACCCCAGAATTTTGATTATGAAACATACGAAGAATTTATGTCCGAGTATCTTAAGGTTCTTGCAAAACGTGCCAAAAAATGGGCAGAAATTATTGGAGAAGGAAAGTCTTTGCAACGAAGTATTATGATAAAAAGATATGTTCGCAAAGGTATTCCAGGAGAATATAGAGGTCTGGTAAGATATTACTGTAATTCCATATGATTTACAAGTGAAAATAGTGCATTATAATTTATTTATGTAAGTATAACGATTAATTAAAACTTTATTCTTACAGGTATGGCTATCCATTAGCGGAGGTGAAGAAATGAAACACTCAGCACCAGATCTTTATCAAAGATTATTACAACCACCCCATAATGCAGAAATTGCATCTGTCATAAAAACTGACCTTCCACGAACTTTCCCAGATAATATTTTTTTTAACAATACAGAAAATCAACAGCATCAATTATACAATGTTTTATTAGCATTTGCTCACCAAAATAAAACTGTGGGTTATTGTCAAGTAAGGTTTTACTTATATTTTCATATAAGAGTAATAAGTAACAATTACAAGTATTTTTTAAATATGTTATATATATTCTTTTCTTTTTAGGGTCTCAATTATATAGCAGGATTGCTTTTATTAGTAACTAAAAGTGAAGAAACAGCATTCTGGTTATTAAAAGTATTAATTGAAAAGATTTTACCAGATTATTATACTCCAACAATGGATGGGTTGCTTACTGACATAGATGTGTTGGCTGAGTTAGTTAGGTAAAATAACGTTTTCTAAATATAAGATTTATAGTAATTCTTTTCAAGTCAAATAAGAATGTTTCTATGAATTATATAAACATAGACTTTTGGCCAACATTGGGATATTCTACATTTATACTCTCACTCTAGAATAAAGATGCCGGACATCTATCAACATGTGACAAATTTAGGATTGCCATGGCCTGTGATTACAACGAAGTGGTTTGTGTGTTTATTTGCCGAGGTTTTACCGATTGAGGTAAATATAAGTACCTTTTAAAAATGTAGTAACTCAAAATAAAATTTATACATTTATTTTTGCAATTTGTAGACAACACTACGTATATGGGATTGTTTATTTTACGAAGGCACAAAGATTATATTTCGTGTCGCATTGACACTTATTAAACGAAATAAGGATAATTTATTGGCTTGTCAAGATTTTACTTTACTTGCTGAGTGTTTCAAAGAAATTACAAAGGACAGTATTGTTTTACAGTGTCACGATTTTATGCAGGTAATATATTTTGATTTTACAAACAAAAATTTAAATAATACAATTAATAAAACTTTAGTTTTTTAAGTGTATATGTACAAACATTACGGATATTTGTATTAATATATATTACTAAGGATATATCTATATCTTTGCTAGAGTATTTTTAAAGTACCTGGATCACTGCCTGGTAGTACAATAGTCAAGTTAAGGACAAAAGTTACACAACGACGGATGGAACAAAAAGAAAATAAGTTAGGACGATAGTATCTATAAAAGGATTTCTTTATCCACCGAAATAATCTAGTCTCTATTTCATTCTTCAAAATCCATAATAATAAGAAAAATTTATGTTACTTTGTAAGTATATAGCAATGTTGTAAATATAAATTCAGAATTAGAGAACTGTGAGATTGCAATGTAATATATGTAATGAAATTGATTGTCTTATTTTTGACCGAAGATATAAACTACTGCATTGTAAATTAATTACTATAGATTACAAGCATGACAAAATCTATATGCAATAGAGCAAATAGTATAATATAGTCTATGATTTTATAGTTACTTTAACTGTACATGTAATTAAATAGTATATACACATTATTAAACTCTGATTTATATTTGTACCAGTTATTTTACAACTACGATCAAACACGAAATATATTATGATATAAATATTAATTCTAGTATTACATATCTTAGATGTACATATTAAATTGTAATATAATCTCGCAATGAATGTACAATATAAAGAATTTATTTATTAGTCATTAAATTATTTGCAATATACAGTTCTTGTTACTATGCACGCACACTGCAATTTATTTCTTTACAAAAATACTAGTTCAATTAAATAAAGAACCTTTGTGTCAATTAAACATTTTGTTCAATTATTTTTCTCTAATAAATCCTTAGCTTCATTGATTTTTGCTGCAAGGTATGGAGAGCCACCTCGATCTGGATGATTTACAGACATTACTTTTTTAAAATGTTCCTTTACTTTTGCTTTATTTGCTGTAGGTGATACTCCTAAAATCAAACTAGCTTCCCGTCGAGTCATCTTTGATTCAAAACCGCCTTTATAATATTTACTGTTTGCCAATGACTGGTGACACAAATAAATATTTTATTATAATGAACGAAGATCCTGTCTTGAATATAATAAATAATAAAAATGAACAAGTACCTGAGTATCCAATTTCGGCAAATTTTTCATAGCTTCTGTCATTTTTTGGTTTAAAGTTGGCATACTTCTAAGTACATAACGTCCAGCAAAACCTACTGCAGCAAGGCTTACGCCTGCTATTATGACTGAACTAGCCTAAAACAATATATAAAAAATAAGTAAAAGCAAATTATATGTACGTAACTAATAAACAAATACTGAAATATAATTTCTATTTATTTATAACTGTCACAACTACTTTGATTCTAGTAATCATTTATTTAAAACAAATGCATATTTTTTTCTTTTTTTTTTTTAATTAAAATATATGAAATCATTGCGCAGTATTGCAACATAAATATCGCTTGCCAAATTATTAATATAATGCAGAGACATAACCTAAGAGTCATTGCAATAGTCCTCTGTAATTGTAACATTACAAAATAATTACCCATTTATGAATATGTAGTTTAGGTTAATTAATAAACAAAATAAGTGATGTCTACGAAGGAAGCTGTACTACAATGTTTTAAAATCGTGTCCTATAAGATACGTTTTCAATACCTTTGCGTATCCTAACATCGCATGTCAACATCAAATTTTAAAACCAATTTACTTTAATGACTCTAGGAATGTGCACTGCGAAATGATAATTGAATATGTAAATCATACTGCAAGTATAAATTGTATACGGATCAGCTTTTCAGTTGTCCTTACCATTTTACTAAAGATTTTGAAACAAGGTGAACCTTGTCACGAGCCACAATTTCGCTTATTCGTAATATGCGGCCAAAATAAAATATCAAAGAACGCAGTAACTGCTACAGTCGGTAGATGGCAGTTCTTATCCACCCAACGTATTTTGTTTGGATAGTACAAAAAGAAACTAATATTCTCTGTGATACTAGATTTACCACCGTGTTTTGATGAATTCGCCAACTATTGGCAGGATTATGAATTAATTATGTGTCAAACATGACATTTTACCGGTATCACTGACTACATATTGTAGTCACTGGTAGATGATATGAGTTCAGGGAATATTTTTAAACAATTATTACAATAATTTAAAAATTGTATTGTATAGATTTTGAAGTATTCCGGAATTCTTTGAAATTCAAAATTTTGTATAGAAAGTAATTCATATAAAAAGATGGCATGGAACTACGATTTCACATAATTACTATCCAAAGGAAATACATTGGGTAGTATCGTTTCTCTGACTGCTCTCGTTCGATTTTTACGATTAGCGCGTAAATACAACAATCGCATGTGTGTATATTTTTATTGCGCATTTTTTATTCTTTTTTTGATAGATAAATATAAGTGAAAAAGTGTGCATTTTTTTTTTCGTGGAAGCTTCACAGGAACATTTCGAGCATTGTCGTTTTGTATGTTACGGAAATGATAGATGCATATAATTTTGTAACCTTCAAATAATTGTTTACTAATTTTAGTTATTACTACTAGTTAGTAGTTTTTCACTAATACATGTTTTAAAAATTGTTTAACGTAAATCATCAGTTATTTATGAGTTTTCTTTAAATAAAAATATAATGTTTTAGAAAATGGATAACATATTTGGTAAAGAAGATTCTGGAAATGAAAGCGAGCCTGTAGAGATAGATGATAAAGATGACAAAGATAGTCCTCCCCGAAACTCTGGATCTAAAGATATCGAAAATATGGATGTAGATGGTTTACGAATAAAAGTAAGTTATTATCAATGAATTGTAATTCAAGCTGTGTTTAAGTTAATGTTTTTATATGACACTTACATATTCATAAAATTAGGCAGAATTAGATGCTATGAGTTCCCAATCTCAGTCGGACACAGAAGAAGTAGGTTCTAATTCTATGTGTATGACGTCTGACGATCAATTAGGAATAATAAAACACGAAAATGATAATAAAGAAGAAGAACGAAGTACGGAGGATATTTTTGGTAATGATATTATGTTACCGCACGTCAATCTCACAAGTATTAAAGAAAGAAGGGAGAGTAAGGAAAAAAGCAAAAAGGAACTAGAAGAGGAAGAGAGAGAAAAGATGCAGTAAGTGTATTAATTTTGTATTACATGTATTATATGATTTTTGTTATAACAATACTTTCTTCTAATTTTGCAGAGTTCTTGTTTCAAATTTTACAGAAGATCAGTTAGATAGGTATGAAATGTATAGAAGAGCTGCATTTCCCAAAGCAGCTATTAAAAGGGTAAGTTTAAAGAATCATAAAATAATAGTTTTATGTAATAATTTTATATTTATAGTATTGTATACCTCTGCTACTTTTTGGTCAATTTTAGATTATGCAAACTATAACGGGTTGTTCCGTCTCTCAAAATGTTGTTATAGCGATGTCTGGAATTGCTAAAGTGTTTGTTGGTGAAATTGTAGAAGAAGGTAACATTATCAGTTTTTGTAAATTTGTATGTGATTACGTTATATTATACTACGACGTCTCGTTCTCGATAATTACTGGTAGTAGCGTCAACTATGCTCCATACTACGACGTCTCGTTCTCGATAAGTACTGGTAGTAGCGTCAGCTATGCTCCAATCCACAACGGATTATATAATCCACAACGGATTGGAACATAGCTGAAGCTACTACCAGTAATTATCGAGAACAAGACGTCTTCGTATAATACCGATCGAACTTCGACCGCCTTCGGCGGGTTCGTTTGATCGTTACATTATAATTATAAATTTTTATAGCTCTTGACGTTATGGAAGCTCATGATGAAACAGGACCGCTACAACCTAAACATTTGAGGGAAGCAGTTCGCAGGTTAAGACTTCAAGGACAAATTCCAAATGGTCGTGCGCATAAAGCATTTTTTAGATTATAGATTAAATTTACTAATATTTTTTCATAGTACATTATTGACTTAAAGCAGAAGAACTATTTTATGAGCTGAAATTGTACATAATCATTCCTGTCATATGGTTAGTAAAATCCTTCTATTTTGTGGTCAATTTAAACTTAGACATTTAAAAATATAATATTTAATAATTGTATATTCTTTTTAATAATGTAAAATCATACGTGTTCATCAGAATAAGTGTATATTATCTAAATTAATATTATCTTCATTCATGATATGTATTAAATATTTTTATATACAAGAAATTGCAAATGAAAGTAAAAATTAAACATGTTTTACGATTTTATTATAATTTATTTAATTTGTTTCTGCTGTATTATATCTTCTTATTCATTTATGAGTTGAGCTATATATAAAACCATTTATTTAGTTTGTCTGTTCTTAATATTTCAGATATTGCTTTATAGCACTCAGGTAGAGATTGTAAATCTTTAATGTTATATAAAATAAAATAAGTGGAATATATAGCCCAAAATATGGTAAATAAATGAGACAATAAAAAACAATACAGTGAATTTAGATTTAAGACCTTCAAAGACAACTTCTCTCTATAGTAATGTAATGGGAAAATTGTACTTGATTGTATTATTTCACAATCGTAACCTGTTGTACGGGATTTGCGTGTTCATTCGTTATCGACTTTTATAGAATGTTTAATCGCGATTACATCGCACGAACGTACGAAACATGATATGCGAGTACTCTCTGCGTTATTGTTGACGCATTGTTTCGGTTGTGTCGTATTGAAAGGTGCAGACGATGAATTTACAATTCATGGAGTTAACGATGTTGAGCTCTCGAAGAAGCGTACAACAAAAATTTGCCAAAATATTAACGAAGGAAATTACACGAAACGAGGATATCAACGAAAACTACTCGTGTACAATGAACAAGATTTTCCTACAAACAGTATTACACCTGAAAATGATCAGAAGAGGCACTTGAAAGTAACAACGTCGCAATACTTACATCTAAGACAAAGGAAACAGAGTGATTCCGAAGAAGATACCGATGAAACTGAGGACGAATGTAACACAATAATGAAAAATTATACATATCAATTTTCTTTGCTTTATGAAGAGGATTGTTTAAATTTATTACTGCAGATTCAGACGATTGGGACGATTGGGGTGCTTGGAGTCCATGCAGTGTAACTTGCGGATGTGGTCAACAAGTTCGGTGGCGGCATTGCATAACGGATGATTGCACTAAGGGCTTGAAAAGAGCACAAATAAAGACTTGCCATCTTAAACCCTGCGATAAGGGTTTCTTAAGTTGGCTGGGCATTAAGGTTTAATCAGCTCTAAAATTAGAAGAATAATCAAGTCTGTAATGAGACCTATATTTTATATTTACCTATGGAAGAGATCAACTATCTCTTTGTTATGTACTAAATTTATTAGACTTTGTAATATTTTTTAATTTTTTATTTACATTAGTAGTAGTAACACTCAGCAGTGGTTTTGATAATTATAATAAAATAAATGGTAAGCGATATTGGAGAAATTATGGTGAAATGATCGAACGTTACGTTTTAAGCCTTTAAATCGGTAATCTCATGCCGATTCTTATAAATTTTAAGCGTAGTCGTAACGCAACGTCGAATTTATGATATCGTTTAGATCTTGTGTGAAAGTAAGGGAAGTTTCCATTCGTTTCTACTCAAAACGCCCATGCATGGACGTAAGTAAGGATACAGCTACAAAATGCCAATTCTTACTTTCTCTGGGATAGGTTTACGTTCTCCCTTGTTATATGCTTTTAAGCTTCGTAGTCGGAACAGTGAATGGAAATTTTCCATTGCCCGTTTCGAGCATCGGCAAAATCAACTTCATTCGGAATATGACATTTCGAAACTGTTGACGCTTCTTCGTTACAATAACATTCTATCGTATGTATAATTTACTACGATATTCTATAAAATTATTCGTCTATGGAAAGTTTATATATTTAATTTTTCTGTATTTATTGAAAACATTTTTTGATATTCTATGTACAATTAATGCTTATCTAATATATTGTTTCTTTTGAATAATGATTCTATTCTTTTGAGGGGACATACATAATTCAACATTTTAGAATCATCAGGACTAGAGTTTTAAGTGGAATGTAAGAATAAACTAAAGGGATTCATTAAGCAGTACCTGGGCAGTATCATATCACACCGAAGACAATGTCTATGTTTGGCTAATAAAAAGATTATAATTATAACAAATATAATATTAACAATAATATTATTTTAAAGTAATAATATCAATAAATAAAATGTAACAAATACATCCACCGTAATGCATTTGATAAGTTTGATGGAGTGAATTTTTTAAAAAAATATAAAAATGTACAAGACGCATAGGAAGCTACGAAATTTGGCAATGAAACTGGTTGCAAACCAGAATTTGAGAACGACGTTAACAATTTGAACCTTATATAATATTAAATTTTTCTAGTTACTTCCTTAAAAGGGACATTTACAGTCGTATAATCATAAAAGATTATATTTTATTCCGCCTTGAAGTAATCTTCTGTTCTATAAATTGTAGGCGCTTCAAATGCTTGTTGTCTCGTTCCTATTATAGGTTCCTGAGGTTTTTTCTGTAATAATAATACTTGTCAGTGATACGATCTTATTATTTGCCAATTAGGTACAATTTATACTTACAAAAAATGATAATGGATTAAGAATACCAAACAATCTGTCCGAAACACCTAGCTCAGCTTCCGCAGTATCGACAGCAGTTTCTAAAGCTGTTAAGCTTACATTGGCTGCTATGAGGACTCGTTCTAATGCATCTATTCTCCTACAAAGCGTTGCCAATTCCTTCTGTACATGCCGTAACCTTGGAATGTGTTTGTTCATACAATCTGCACTTTCTGCTTGGACCTTATAGAAAAATGTACGATAGATAATAAATGTCTACTTAAGTAATCATAAACTATCATCGATAAAGAATACAATTTTTCTTTTTTCTAACCATTCCAACGATAGATTGAAATTCTTCCAGTCGTATCATAACATCTTCGACCGTTTCGTGAAAATTTTTCATCTAAACCAGAGAAGTAACGTTAAATTATATATAGAGAATAAAGATTTTTTAGGAAACATATTTAGAGGTTATATAAAACTTGCCTCAACGGACAAGTTTACTTTCGCATAATCCGCATAGTCCTTCGCCAGTTCTTCTACCATGTTCGAGTTATGTGAGGAAGACATGTGTTCGAAAATTAGAAAACAATAACAGTTAAATATTGAACGTTAAAAGGAATCTCGAGGTACTATTATTACTGGCGCAAAATTATTGAACGACCACAGACGTACGATCGAATGGCAAATATAATATTATCGATTGAGAAATTTACGCGAAGGAAAAAGTTCCGAACTTCATAATCTTTTTTTTTATCAAATTTTAATTAACTTTTCTCCGCTTCAATCTCGACGCGCTTGCGCATTATTGCAGGACGAAGATGCGCTGCGTCGTAGTACGAGTTTTAATAATTTTGAATTAGGAAACTAGAAATAACAAATTGAAATGATAATTAATTTTGCATCATAGCGTTTTCGATATTGAATAAGCTGTCGTTATCATCATTTATTATTGGGTTGGTGCATAATTATCAGGCGTTTCTTTGACGTGCCATACGCCTGATAATATCGTTTAAAAACGTCTGATAATTATGCACCAACCCAATATATGCTATTATTAGCTGTTATATAAAACTACATAATTTCATCGATTGTGATCAAGGTGAGCAACTTATATGTAAAAATATCATTTTCTTCGATGTAACGTAACAAGAATGATATTCTGTTTTCGTACTCTTTGCCTCTTCACTGTCAACTGGATTTAGAATAATTCTTTTTGTAAATCAAAATTAAATACAGTCTAAGCATTCCTATTGCGTTATATTTACTCGTTTCACGTATATACGTGCATATAATTTCGTTATTTTCAAGCAGAATTTTTTTATCGCTTTCGATACATTACACGTGATGCAACAATCTAAATTTTTCACATTGTTACGAAAACCCTTTCACCTCGCAACGATCGTACTTTCTAATGGCGACCCGAGCGCGTTGCATCCTCGGTCATGATCGAAAGAGAAGCTTCGGAGTATCTTCTTTCCTTCGAATAAATAAAATAATTCTTTCTTATATTTTTCTTTTTTTACGCAGCCAATGATCCTTTAGTAAATGAGAATTACTAAATTGAATATTGAATAATATGAGATAACCAAATGATATATAGCGTTAGATCTTAATTTAATTAAGCTTCAATAAGATAGAGAAGTAGAGATAAAAAATAATAACTAAAGAGACTAATATAATTGTATAAATATTTAACGAGTTAGAGCTTGCGATGAGAGTTGATTTCCTATTTCCCTTTCTGTGTTGTCATCGCGTACAGTTCAACATTCGTCTATTATGTAATTTTGTATGTAATGATTATTTTGTATTATTATATATTATTGTATATTACAATAATTTTCTGTTGTCGTACGTATAGAATTATTATAATATACACAACCGTATACGCAATTTTATATTTTATGTATATAATTAATAATATTTACTGTTTATATTGTAAATACTATTAATAATATAATTACGTTAAACAAATGCATTTAAAAGACCTTCACATATCAACGTCCTTCAAATAAATCTTAAAAGATACCACAAAATTCGATCTCGGAACCGGTTCTCACGTAAATTTATCACGCGAAAGTTTTTCGGTGGGTAGCGATCAGAATCGTCGATGATCAAAAGTAAGTAGAAGTCATAATGATGTAATGTGATGATCTAAACGATGACAGTATATAGACCATTATTATGGTAACTTCGATACGCCGTATGGGAAAGCTAATAAACGATCATGCATTATACCATCTGTGACGTTAGACTGTTAGGACCGAAGCACGAATAAAGATGATTTGCAGCATTGGAAAATGGTTTTCTTTCTTCGCCTTCGATCATTTTAAGCGCTTGTAAAATCATTTATTCGTTAAATTACTATTTGTGCAAGGTATCAAGCGATTTATGGTTTCGTCTGCTAATAAATAAGAAAATTAAAAGAAATCTGATAAAATCGAAATTTCGGCGTGAAAAATTACGTTGAATAATTTACCAACAAAATCGATTATGTATATTCATTTTTTTTAAACTTGACAATTAGACATTTTTAATTGTACAATAATTAATCGTAATTTAAACCGATGTTGTACGATATATTGCGGCGACCGATCGACGAAACCACTATCGAACTCGATGCAAAATATTAAATGAAAGTGGCTTTCTATCGGAGTCAGTCGAACGTGCCGAGCAGAAAGGTGATGAAAAATTCGCAAGGATCCTGTAAAACAAAAATATTGCAATTTATGGTGTCTCTTCGGTGAAAAAGCTGCGTGGAAGAGGAAGCGTTTTACACACACACGCATACACATACGATGCGTATGTACAATGCGTTTCGCCTATTCGTAAGCGACAGTACGGTTTTCTAAATGTTCATTCTCGTGTTCATGCCACTTTTGGTTTATTGCTCGCGGAGTATCAACTTTTGTCACGCTTTTGGTACCTCTTTTTTTGTAACGTAAAAAATGTTAACTGTTCGGGACGTCGGTAAACGAAGTAAAGTTACAAACGTATTTTATTATAATCGGTGAGCTTGGAACGATTTTAGCGTCGTTTTATCAACATTCGCGTTTATTTATTTTATGAATACAACGAATATGTTATCTGTTGAAGCAAACGTCTACGCTTATTTACCGTCATATAATAATAGCTTAATATCAGCTTAACGTTAAAAAATAATAATATTTATCTATTCTATTTTTTAAGAATTATTTCACGTTATTGTAATACGAATCGATACGACACGAACTAAGCGATAAGTTCGATTTTAGTTCTGACGTTTTTTCTTCTTCTTCTTTCGACGTAATTATCTACAATTTTTGTTAACTTTATTTATTTATAATGTTCGCATCAACGTCGACGTTATTAGCGACCACGCTGAAAAACATTCTGGTACTAATTATACATAATATTAATACTATCTACAATTTATTTCATAACTTTCTATTATTTATTAATCGCAACGATTTTCCTTCTCGGCGTGAAGTTCGGCGAGCAGATAGAAAAGAGATATATAGGGTAGGATATATAGTATATATACACTAGGCCGATACATAGGTATACACGTTGGCCGAAAATTCGTGCGATCGAATCGACGGAGGCAAATATTAAACGGCTTATGTAATCCGCGAAACGGGATTATGTTTTCACGAAGCATTTCGTAAATCTACTTCGACTTTTATATCGTGCAACGGTGGATTCTTTTTTTGACCCACATTATATTTTGCAACAGTAATAAGAAAAGAGAAAGAGGGAGACGCCAGCACCATGAAAAAAGAACATCATTGGATATCGCATACTTTTCGTATACGGGGTGTCTTATTTCACGCGATCATTTAAAAAATTCCGTTTTGGTGAATATCATTGATGCAGCAAGACAAAACTGCATACTCGAGAAACTCATCGAAACCGCAAAACGTACTCGATTTCTACACATTATTATGTCCTTTTCTTAACGATGCGTACAAATTGGCGACTAGTCAAATACTATTCTTCGTCAGAAAGTTTTCATTATGGAAATTTGATAACCTTTTTTTTTCGAAAAAAAAATCAAATGTATTAAAACAGTGAATAAATATCTACGTATCACACATTAAAAAAGAAAAAAAAAACGCAGATCGAGCGTAAAAGTAATAACGAAAATGGAATATTATAGATCTCATAGATCTCTTACATAACATATTCTTTAAGTATTAAAACATCGAATTTTACTTGCACTTTGTTTCAATTCTTTTTCTAGATCCATTCGTAATTTCTTCGAACTTGATTCATCTCGAGATAAAATTTATTTCCTTTTAAAGCGGATGTCGATATTTATTGATAAGGAAACAAATCAATTCGATCTCCATTTCTGCATTTCTGTGTGTGCAGAAACAGAAATATGAGAAAGGTTCGGCGGAGCGTACGTTTTCCATCGCGTATACGCATTCGGTCAAAAGAGAACGGCATGCAACAGTACGACGCGCGTGAACACTGTGCAAGAGTAACGATAGGATGAAAAGAAAGTTCGAAAACGATCTACTTGTCTGCGTTCGCGATGACAATGATAGATCGCCGGAACTCATTTTTTTCTGCGAACATTTCGTGTTATGGTCATGGACCCTTAATTTATAGACGAGTGAAGTGTAAGTGGCACGGAAAAATACAATTGGATTTCCTGAAAATCAAATACTTCGGGAGTAGGCTTCGAGTAAGTTATCGAGGACTATACATTTTTTTTTTATGGTAATCATCCCTTAAGAAATAGTTTAAAATAATACATTTTTGTCTACTTAAATGTTAAGTATATTTAATGAACGGTTGTTTCATTTTAATTTATCACAAATTGTTAATGGCCACATACGTGGATAGTACTATTTTTTAATATTCTTAGTGTTTTTTCTAATATTTTTTTTATATAATTGCTATCATTCGATAACGAATAAAATATAACTACGCAAGAAATGAAATCGTTTCCTTCTAACATTAAAAAAGAGAATCATCTCCGAAGAGTTTAAACGCGGGCAACCATTTTACTTCTCGAGTTCTTTTCATTCAAGAAAAGAAGAAAAACATTGATTCATGGCAAACAAGTCGGCGAAGATAGGTTTCATCTAAGGAACCAAATTCTTTGTTATATTTGACTCGTTCCGATGGGTTTGACGTAGCACATAGGAGAAAACAGGATAAATATTCGTTCATCGTTTAAAATGGTCGAACAAGAACATCCGCGTAGATACATGCGTATAAACATACCTAGAAAAACAGAGAGCAGTATATCGCCGAAAAATTATTTCAGAGATTCGTTAAAAGGAAAAAAAACGTGATCGAAAGTCTAGTTTTTTGAAACAGGTGATTTATGGAAGAGATTTGCAGACTCCAGTAATTATTTAACTCTAGCGAACATTAAGAATGTACCGCTTGCATCGACCGGATATTGCGCTATAACACATCCTGCGATACATATAACAACAAGAGGGACGCATTAATCCGACCAATCCATGCGTGCTCGCGTTTTTCTCGAATTCATCGATCGCTAGGATAATTTTCACATTTTTATTTTCTAATTCCATTATCTGTCATCTTTATGATTTTGATATCTCACCGATTATAGTTTCTCGTTCGTGTTTTCGTATGTTAATCGAGTTAACTAACCTTCAATGTTTTACGAGGTATTTGTAAAGATTGCAAACTTTACGTAACTTTACTCGAAAAGACGGACGAAGTCTAGGTTGTTGAGTTAACTCGGATACATTTGACATCCCACTACGTACATATGTAGTACAAAGTGAGAACGTACTCATTTTCGAGTCACGATATACATACATGCTTATCCCAAACAGAATATCGAATACATCTATGATTTGGTCGCACGAAACTTGTGGCGTGAAAATCGCGGCGAGCACGCAAGTAACTCGAAATGTTCATTACACGGTAATGATATGTCATAAATTACATAGTGACATTTTCATCTTAACCAGGTTGAGTACAACCGAAGGTAGAAAGGAGTTCTCATTAATGCCGTAACGTGGAAAAAAGTATGACATCTTTTAACAACGAGATCCATACTTAACTTTTTGTATTCTCTTCGTCGACGATAGAAATGCAAATACATATTCGAGAACGTCCATTAATTCAAACGTTTATTAGCGTTCGACAATGATATCTAACAATAAGTTTTTTCATCTACAAAGTTGTTTCGTAAGAAACAACCTACATATTGTTACCTGCGTGCGGTAGTATGCAAAGTTTCTATTTTAGCAATAAGTATACGCAAATCGATTCGAATTGAAAAACATACAGTCGAGAAAAAGAGAGAAAAGAAATTTATCCGTTCTTGCGTTGATCCTTTCGCTTTGTTTTTCCGTATTTATTTATGAAAACGAACGTTCGACAGAAATAGCTACGATCGAACGAATATAAAACAAATATCGTTATGCATCTTCAAATAAGGAAGAAATCTAGTTTATGTAGAAAGACATTTGATATACAGTAAAACTCCGTTTATACGAACTCCATTTATATGAACGAAATTTTATTAGTGCCTGGTTATAAGAACTTTAGCTGAGCTCTTATTATCTGTACAACCACCGAACAATCTGATTATATGAACCGACTTGTCCCCCTACGTGTTCATATAAATCAGACATGTCAAACTCATATGATATTACGGGCCACATGATCTATTGTGTATTAAGTTGAGGCCACATGTTTTTGATGTTAAAAACATTAATAAAATACGATTTGTAGAATGATTATATTATGTATTTATTGGACTCAATATCAAGCTCAATGTATTGTATATTATACATACATGGTCGTTTTATATTTCACGTCATTTTTTAAACTAAAAATATTTTACATTTTATTGTATATTATACAATATACACAGACATTTTATATTTCATGTTATTTTTAAAATTTAAACTATAAATATTTTATGTTTTATAAATAATTAATATTTTTTATTCAAACAATTTTTTATAAGTCTCGGCGGGCCGTGTGTTTGACATGTCTGATATAAATGGAGTTCTACTATATTGAACTTAGAAAAAAAAAACTATGTTGTCCAATTGATCGATCGACAAACGGATGAAATTGTTGCTACGTTTACATCCCATAGTTACGCGCATCTCGTCGACGCAAAGATGCATACCGACTTGAGTATATTTTTACGCGCACGAATAGTTGTGCCTATGAATTTCTCTAGTTTCTACGCACGGACATTTGTGCACGCATATCGTGCTCAAGTTCTTCGTGGAAGATATAGTGAACCAGTCTAAATCAAAATGTCGTCGAGAAAGGATAGCCCATTTGCTAGTGCAGCTTATATTTCGCTCGTTTATTCCATATTCTGCACGCAAAATAGTAAAAACAAGTCCAAATTGAGCACCGCTACGTACGAAAATTGTTTGACGTACCGACAGGACAACGAGATGCACTCGTGCGTGCTCAATTTTTGCGCGCACGCATAAATACCGTGAAACAAATACATCGAAAATTCGTGTGCGTGAAAATACTCGAGTCAGTATGCACCTTAACGTCATAGAATAAACGGTAGTCGCTAATTAATGATAATCCGACTCTAAGAATAAAGTAGCATAGGTTAATTAGACAAAAACGATGAACAAAGGTGGTATGAAAAATGAAAATTACCAAAAGCGATTATTACAATGTTTCGTTAAAATGTAAAGCAGGTTGATTAGACAAAAAACGATGAACAAAGGTGGTATGAAAAATGAAAATTATCAAAAGCGTTTATTACAATGTTTCGTTAAAATGTAAAGCAGGTTGATTAGACAAAAAACGATGAACAAAGGTGGTATGAAAAATGAAAATTACCAAAAGCGATTATTACAATGTTTCGTTAAAATGTAAAGCATCACGATGTCATATAAAACTGATTTTTTTAAATACATTCTAACTGTTATCCGAGATTATCGTTTTTACGCTCGAATAATATTTTAACTTTACTGCGAGGACATTAAAATGAAGAAAAAAGCGAAAAAAATAAACGTATACGTCACGAAGCATTAAATTTGAATATACAATACGACATAAAAGCTTCGAGAAGATGAGAAGAATTGTAAAAAAACAAAACAAAGGGAAGAAAAATGTACTAACCAAGATGACCGTTCACATGGAACAGGTAGTGAATGTATTGGTATTGGTGGGGGAGAACACTGTGTACGGTTTGTAAAGACGATAGAGTGTAGTACATAGATCCAGTACCGGCTAGTTCGGAGCTCAGTGAGTTTGTGAACTCTGCGTCGTTCACCGTTTACGCTTGCGTGTAACGTGACACTCGTAAGAACGAAAGTGTGAGATTGTTTCGAGTGTCGTTCTCCTTTTGGATTGAGTAAGATCGACTCGTGGGATTGTAAAAAAAAAAAAAAAGAAGAAGAGGAAAAACGATTCGTGTGCGTTGCAAAATATAAGAAGGCTGCTAACAAGTATCCACTGTGTAAGTACATACGTGCGTGTGCCGGTAAATTGTCCTTTCTTACGCAATCCAAGACCTCATGTCAGTGAAACTTGTGCACTCTTTTTTAAAATAAAACGCATTCGTCGAACGTCGGTGTCGTTTACGCGAGAGAAAAGAGAGGAACTCGTCGCGAAGGTTAAAGATAGTTAAATGTTATGACAACTCCGAGAAAAAAAATAAACGAAATGTTACTGATGTCTTTTTCTCGTATAAACAAGCTTACCGTTAGAATGCATTTAAATGCCCGTTCCTAACGTGCGCGCGCATGCGCGCCCTTGCCATACATCTGTCGATGCTTCGACGGTGTTTCGCGCGTCGTTTACGGATTCCAGGTGCATTGTGAGCGTGCACCATGGAGGTTAAATATGTGTCGCGTGTTTAGATAATTCATTTTTTTTTTTTTTACG
>JAIFRP010000030.1:12239153-12250018 GCA_032403825.1 Odynerus spinipes
AAGGAAATTTATAAACGAGTCGCTTATTACGAAAGTGATTTACAGTCGAACCTCGTTAACTCGAATCTTAGGGGAACAGAGAATAATTCAAGTTGTGAGCGTACAAATAGAGCGTTTGAATTATTTTATAAATTAGTTTAATAACGTATGAATAATTATGTATGTTATAAAAATAGAATGCTTTATTCAAATCTCGATGATTTCCATTTATCCTGTAAATATCGTTATCGATCGATTAATTTTATAGAAATGTTAGAAAACGTATGAAAAATTTCGGGAGTCATTCGGTATCGTGAGAATTTTCAAAAATAGAAGAATAGTCGTCCCGTATTTCAAATTATTTTGACCAATTTCACTTTATTTTTATTTGAACTTCGGAACTACTGCAATTCGAGGTGATTTTTATCGTTACTAAGGACGAGCACGAGTTTAACTTTCCCGTAGACACGTTATCCTCGTCGATCTGTACCTCGCTTGCTCAACTCGTTTCTCGTTGAGAGAAAGGCCCTTTCGACGCACGTAATTCACCGCTCTGAGTACGGTACACCTGCTTTTCACGTGTTTAACACTCATGGTTCGTTAATCCGGCGTAAAAATTTTTCCAAGCGAGGAAAAAAGCATTGGGCTATCCGATTCGAAACGGTCGTTACGATAATACGATTCTCGACCCTTTGACGTACGGTTTAATTCGGATTATTTTTCATATGGACTACGATTTCAGCTTTTTTTGTCATAACGTTATAGTTAATGCTTTCAATCGTATATCGCAACTGCATTTGTCCCTATTTCTAATTATTAGATTATCTGTTTCAAAAACGTGTATTTCGAACTTTACAACGAGCGAGACTCGTTGTCCGAAATCAAGGAGTTGTCTGAAAAACACCTTGGAAGAGACCTTAAAAGTCGGAATAAATTAAAATTGTGTAACTGCATCATAATCGGACACCCAATTTTTTTGGATGTGGTCATTCTCGCACGAGAGGAGAACGCTTGCGCAAAAATAAATGAGAGGAAAAAGAAGGTCGCGAGTAATATATTATGTAGCTATTATCCTTTGGCAAAGGCTTCGAAAGTCCTATCGTTTTTCGATTGTGGTGAAAGGATCGCTAGGAACGTATGATCTTAAATACGGGAACGTTGAATCAAGAATTTATAGTACATTCTATTTATAATGCATTACATTTATATAAGAAAAGACACGAAGAAATAACAAATTCGAAAGCGGAGGAGAAGTAAAACATTGCTTTATCGATTATCCACATAACCTTTGTACTTTGCGTCATTTTTATTTCACCTTGCGTTCACGAAGTCATAAAGTATCGAGAAGCTGTAAGTCCGGACCTTCGGTTTCGTGAAAAGGCGCAAATTTCGAGACATACATACCACTGACCTTTAACTTACGTTCGTGTACTTATAAATTTCACGTTTGGTCGTTTACGCGTTCTATCAAATTTATGTACGTAGGTATGTTCCTTTGGGAGAATCGATTACGGTAAAATGTAAACGATCCGTCCAACGCGGATTACTCATCGTTAGATAATTAAAAGTATTTCGTTCGTATCCAAAAATCACGTCTTAAAGATCGATTCTAAACTAGATTCCATGTACCTACCTACACGCATTTGACGAACGGGTACGCGTAGTTTCAGACTCGTAGTCGACTTTCGAGATATACTTTCACCTATGCGGAATATCACAGTCGCCGGGAAGTACAGAGGCTGCGTTCGTCTTTAAAGAATTTGTGTTCAAGTTGGAGCGTAATTACCTGCGTGTCACTTGAAATTTCCTCTTTTTATTTTTATCTAGGAGTTTATAATATTTCGCACTGAAAAGAGAAATCGTTTACACGGCTTTCGTATTGTACTATCCTAAAAAGAAATTGCTTTACGAAGTATGTGCTTGTAGACACGAATATACTGCTCGTAGTAGATACAGCTACGATTAGATAAATACTCCCGAAGCATGACTTTCGCGCGCATATATTACACGCAACAATTTAGCAACATTTTTTAACTTTCTGCACGTCAAGCGTCGGTGCAATCGTAACGAAGTTTAAAAACAGTGTAAACTCGTACGCGCGTACGCCTATTGTACCTGTGAAATAGCGTTACATATATGAGTACTCGTACTCGAGTTAACCTTTGCCACTTTGCCGGTTTTTTTAAGTCGCCTTTCGATAACCGCGAGTCGACGTGGAAATGCAAAGGATCAAACTAGCATGCGATAATAAAACAGCGAAACGACTCGATCGTACGGCGAGGACGACGACGAATCGAGATGATTGGGCCGTAAAGTGAAGTGAGAAGATAGGCAGCAAGGTAGCGCGGTGTGAAACAAAATGCAAATTTCATTTCATCGGCATCGAATATGAATTCGGTTAAAAAGGACGCTCGTGAGTTTCGATTTCGTAGTATCTATACTTGAAGAAGCTAAAAAACGTCAAGGCGAAATATCGCATAATCGCTTTTTTTCGATCCTTTTTTCTTTAATAACTCGAGAATAAATCGAAATGGATGGCCTTTGAGATGAGTTTATATATGGGCGAAAATTACGAATGCTAGAATATGCTAATGTGGCAAATTCATCCGCGAGAGAGTGACAGTGAGAGAGAGAGAGAGAGAGAGAGAGAGACTACCAACAAAGTTACAATTTAATTACATTCGCGTTTAACCACCGTTACTTCAATAATGTGATTTCACCCCAAAAGCGTTTTGATACTATACGCGTAATCGAGTACGGAGAATATGGAGACGTCTCATTATTGCGCTAGGTAATAGCCGCGATCAATGTTGCAAATGACGTGGAAGCGGAAGATAAAATATAGTAAGGTTAGATTAGTTAGGGAAACAATGCGGCCGTAAAGTGCAATTATGCCAGTAACTATGTAACATGCAACAAGTTTTTCTTCCTTCTCTCTATCTCTCTCTCTCTCTTTCTCTCTCAATCAGTGTGGATTACTTGAGTCTCTTTTGAACTTACGTCAACGTTCATCATACATAATTACGATTTGATCGTAAATTTCCTTTACACGCATACGTGCTTTTAATTTCAGCCTAAAAAATGTAATAAGAAAAAGAGAGAGGCCTTAATAATAAAGATGCAACAATTTTATCTCATTTTTATTTCATTATATTTTTATTTTATTATTTATATTTTATTTATATTTTTATTTTATTTATTATATTTTATTTTTATTTCATTTTATTTTATCTCATTTTTATCGCATGCATCGATTATACAAGAGTCATTCATTCCAAAATGAATAAGGAACTCGTTTAATCGGATCACAGATACACTCCTTCCTCCTTCGTATCGATTTTGTTGGTTTGATCGCGTATCCTTAGTTATTCGGCTGTCCTCGTGCATCGAAAATAATGCGCACGTATGCTAATTTAATCTTTTAAATTGCTGTCAGCTTTACGAGAGGTGAAGAGAGAGAGAGGGAGAGAAAGAGAAATAAATAGATCGATTTATTACATCTCGGGCGAGAGAAAGAGAGAGAGAGAGAGAGAGAGAGAGAGAGAGAGAGAGAGAGAGTGAGTGAGTGAGTGGGCGAGAGGCAGAGGGGGTGGGAGGCTGGGAGGAAGGAGAGGAAGAGTGAAATATATTCCGGGACACTAATGTCGCGTTAAAATGGAGGTACATACCTACGCATACTAGACACAAACGATTCGAATAATTTTCAAGTCTAGTAGTAAATCGGATCGTTAAAATGTTATTCTACGAGATTTTCCCTGACACCGGTAAATATAGGTTCGAAGGAATTCCAGCCAAGTCTCTATTTAATGGGTTTACCACCGTCTATTACGAACCGCCAAAGTATACGTTTGCTGTTCGCGAAGGGTGAAGAAACGACGATGGAGAGACGAAACGAAGTCTAATTGATTCGCGTTAGGTATATCGTGTAGGTATCTGTCTCTACAAACGAATTCGGTGTTTCTTTCTTTTTAATTTCCTATTTTTTTATTTTTTTATTTTTTTATTTACTCGATCGAATGGCCGGCTTGCAAATGAGGTACCTACGTATTAATCTCCGGTGTTAACGTTATTTCGACGAAAGGCGTGACACGCTTTTACGTTATTTCTCGACCGGTGCGACCTTTTATAGGTTTGTATCGTTCTCGTAATTCACATTTGCGCAATTCAATTGGTATATACTAGGCGCACGGAAAATTCTGTACGGGTTTATGCAATAAATTAGCCGAAAGCGACATGCTATTATACTCATATGTTATATACATACAGGGCCGCATTTGTACTTTCTTTTTTTAAATGAAGCTACGAAGTACTTTATTATCACGTTTTTTCTAATAGCCGTTAAATAAATTTGTAATAAATATTTTTAACGAATCTGCAAAATCGAATGACAGAAATCATCGGTGAATCATGACGGTAGTTTACGCGTTAAAGAATATACGAATACTTTCGACGTTTACCTTGTATATTATCCTACGTCGCGAATCATTATTTATTGTTACGTAAAAAAATCAAAGTTCGTAAGGCACCGATTTCTTTGTCGTATGTGTACAATGTACGATTTCATAATCGACTCGAATTAGAGATTGATAATGACTAGTACGAATCTGTATAGTCCTACTTGTATTTCATAATTTGTTTGTTTGCTTTTGTTTAGAACGAAATCATGGACGAACCAAGCGAGATACAATCGTTCTATAAAGGCAAGACCATTTTCATTACCGGTGGGTCCGGTCTGATGGGAAAGGTCCTTATCGAGAAGCTACTTTATAGCTGCAGCGACCTCGATAAGATTTATATTTTAATAAGGTCCAAGAGAGGCCGCACTCCGGACATGCGTATCGACGAGATGATCAAATTACCGGTGAGTCTCGAGAATTTTTCCCACGCTTTTCTTCTATTTTGTCTTCCATAGGAAACGTTCTTCTCGGAAGGAAATGCAATTTAAAAAGAGATCACTCGAGTAAGAACGTCTTTTGCAGATGTTCCAGAGAGTGCGAAAGCAGAAGCCGCATATGATAAAAAAGTTGATACCCTTAAACGGTGACGTCACGTTGAACGACCTGGGTCTCACGGAGGAGCAACACGAGTGCCTGATTAACGAAACGCACATCGTCTTTCATTGTGCGGCTACGCTTAGATTGGAGGCCAATTTGAAGGATGCTGTGGAGATGAACACGGTAAAGTAATCAATTTTACGGACGTGTTTTTTTTTATTTTTATTTTTTTATTTGGGGTTTATTTTTTTTTTATTTGCGGTTTATTTTTTAAGTGGTGGCGTTAATAGTAAAGTCATTGCCGACCACTGGCACAGGAATTATACATATATAGTGAGTTGTTGTACGTTCGAAGAATAAATGATTAATCGAACTTAGGAACAGCAATACGTTTAGAATATTCTTACATTCATTTAAATTACACGGGCGTGTTGTCCGTCGTCGTTGATGGTCCCGCTTCCTAGATTTTCGATAAATACGCTCTGCTTTTTCGCGTTAGACTTAACCCATAGTTTCGTATGCAATTAATAGAAATTCGTTTCGACACATTTGCAAATTCAAATTTTCATCCATCCGTCATATTTTATTGCTTCGATAAAAAATTGTAAAAAGTTCGTTTCATTGGTTGGCACCCTTTTACACGTTCCTAACAAGTTCGAGTCATTTCGTTCGTACAAAGAAGTTTTAATGAATTTTCAACGAATCGAATCGAAAGTTTTAGTGGATTTACGTCGTCCGTTAAATTTTCCATTCGCTGAAGAGCACGAGGTAGGTACTCCCTGCGGTCGAATTCAAAAATGACAAATTACTTTGGTCGAAAGTACGAACGTAAGAAAGACTCGAAGATATTCGAGTAGGTACGACGCGTCGCGTGTATAAATTCGATATAAAACACGAGGAAGCTCGCGGATTCTCCGATTACCGAGGGGGTTGAACGAAATTGGGTTTGCTGTTGAAGGTCGGCACGAAGAGACTGTTGGAATTGGGCAAGAAGATGAAGAAGCTGCAAGTGTTCGTGCATCTGAGTACGGCTTTCTGTCACGTCGATCAGGAAGAACTCGGTGAACGGGTTTACGATTCGCCGGACGATCCTTACGACGTCATGCGACTTGTTCAGTGGCTAGACGAAGATGCTATCAATCTGATCACACCTAAGTAATCACGTTTGATTATAATTTACTGCTTTCTTTTAATAGCAACCTTCGTATCTTCGGAAACATGTCAGACGATCTATGAACGGTTTCTTTTTTTGCAACGAACTTTGGTATCAATCTTGGATAAAATAAATTATTCGATACGATAGGAGACTGAAAATGATCATAATTATCGTATGTTTGTCGAGTAACGATCGAAATTAAAGTAGATATTGATTGATCGTTGAGACGACGTTGGGATTTAGCCCAGTCGCTATGCACAAAACAAAGAGGCCTGTGATTGCAATAATTCGATACCAGTATTTTATTTTTTTTTTTTGAAAATTTTCAAATGAAGATCATAATTTTATAAAATCAAAAATGTACATTCCGACTGGGCTAATTGTCTCAATTCTAAACTATGTTCGTTTGACATTTTTTCATCGATACGATTAATAAATTATTATAATAAATAATTCTATGAAATAATAACTCATCATTTCGTATAATCGTTCTTTTGCGATCGCAGATTAATAGCACCGCATCCGAATACCTACACGTACTCGAAACGCTTGGCGGAGAAACTCGTGTCCGATGAGTTTCCCAATATGCCAGTTGTCATAGCGAGACCTTCCATTGGTAAATATAATGAATTTTTTACACGGGGAGGGATTCGAGCCACGTGGCTGTTCTTCCCCGCGTTAGGAATTTTTATACAAGACGATACAGCAAAGCGACCGGTTACATTCGATCATGTATTATAGAAAGTATCGGATGCCGACTGATCATCCGAGATTTATATATTTTCACTCGCGCTCGAGCGGGAATTATTGACAAACTTTGATGTGCTTCCCTGCAAAACCTTCATACGTATATATATATTATATATAGGTATTCAGTCGTTCGCCGGATAGTTTGCAGATTTCTTGTGGCTTTCATGACGCAACACACGTGAAAATAGATACACACACGAATACGACATACTTGCACGCGCACACATGGGATAACAAGAAGCAGCCGTAATAAACATATACAAATAAAAATACAAGGGAAGACGTCAAGGAGATTTTACGATTACGTTATACGCTTTTGGATATCGTCTTGATAAAAATTCAAGCTTATACTCTATTCACGTGGTTTCTTTTCAATCGAATAATCGTGCCACGCTGTATCGCAAACTTACTTTTAATGAACTCGGAATTTATCTATACCCTTTGTCCTCGAGGTTTCGAAAACGAATTACATCGAATTACTTAATTGTAAAAAGAAAACGATGCTTGCAGTTACTCCGGCTCTCAAAGAGCCTTTACCAGGCTGGGTAGATAATTTGAACGGACCCGTGGGCCTGGTAATCGGTGCTGGGAAAGGCGTAATTAGATCGATGCATTGCAACGCTAATTATCATGCCGAAGTGATACCGGTCGATGTAGCTATCAACGCGTTGATCGGAATCGCGCAGAAAGTAGCTACGGCCCAGACAAAGTGAGTATATTTCTTTTTTAACGTTTACATCTTTTTCGCTTTAAATTGCCATTGAAGTACGCCTTGAAGTATGACATAAATTATCTGGAGTTGCAATTAAGCTGGTAATTCAGATTTCCCGAAGTATTCGTCTTCCTTTTTTTCTTTTTTTTTCAACGTGTGTGTATCTGTTAAATTCGAAGACCGAAAACGCTCATTGAGCGAAAAAATTGACCACAACGCGTTGTGGCATATTAATAACGGCCACAACACGAATTTCGCGTTGTCATTATGCCAAAAAGCGTTCTGAGCGTTTTCGCAAGTACTATGTTGTCTATGTAACTCGGATCGTTTATTTCAGGTACAAAAACGTTCCAGTGTACAATATCACACAGAGTACCATTCGTCCGATGACGTGGGGTGAGGTGTTAGAGAAAGGGAAGAAAGTTGCTCGCGATTATCCTTTCGAAGGTCAGATTTGGTACCCGGACGGTGATATACGTAGCAGCAAGTTCGTGCACAATCTCTTCGTCTTCTTTTTCCACCTCATACCGGCTTACCTCATTGACTTCTTGATGCTAATTTTCCGGCAAAAAAGATTGTAAGTAAAGTGACACCGTATGGCACTATATATGTATCTACTACCTACGATCAACGCGATCGGTGAAAATAATTTCTAATCGCTTGCGTAACGCGTGCTCACAAAGCCACTTTACCAAATGTGAATTTTATTCGACCCGACAGCGATTTTGTTGATCACGCAAAAAGAAACGGTTACCGCAGCTCACAACGGAAATGACTTTTTCTCGAGCGTCGCTGCTAAAGTCAATCCCTTTCGAAAGTTTTGCTACCTACTAATAATATTTCATTTTACGAGCCATAATGGTAATGACGTTTTAACCATGAGATACAGTTTGACACGCTGCTTGCATCATGATCGATCAACGACGCGCGTAATAAACGATAGAGCTTGTCACACCGAGCGACTTAATGACCTCTCATTAAACGACTTCCGATTAATAAGCGCCGAGAAGTTAAAAGCTGGCGCGTTTAAAAGCAACGAAACTGATAATCGATCGTTCGATTCCTTCCACAGCATGGTGCGAATTCAGAAACGAATTTCGGACGGTCTCGAGGTCTTGCAATACTTTACCACGCGGGATTGGGTCTTTCATAACACTAACATGTTGGTCATGTGGGGTGACATGAGTCCGAAGGATAAAGAGCTCTTCCCGTTGGATCTATTACATGTCGACATACTCAGTTACATGAGAGACATTATACTTGGAGCGAGGCAATATTGTATGAAAGAGGATCTCTCGTCTTTACCGAGAGCGCGCATACATCAAAGGATGCAAGTATCATCGGCACAAAAGAATTTTCATTCCCGTTTCTTCGATTCTCTTTCTCTCTCCTTATACTTCCCACGTTTTCCGCGTCCACTCTTCTGATATCGATCGATCCGTATCCGCGTCTCCTTTCAGTATCTCTCTTTCTTTTTTTTTGTATTCCTTTCTCTCTTTCTCTCTTTCTATCTACCTCTTTTTATTTTAGATCGTCTCTCACTTATTTTTTTTTTCTTTTCCTTCTTTCAGACTCTACGTTATTCACGTCACGACGATATATCTCTTCTACTTCGGCATACTGTATCTCGTATACAAGAACGTCGAGTTCGTACGTGTTTTCTTGGACTACTTCACGGACAAGATGAAGATGCTGCCATTGGTCGGCAGTATTATCGAGACTCATTCTTCTTAACGAAGTCAAACGCCGCGGGTTTCTTCGCGTTCGAGCAAAATTATGCCTACGTTCTATGTATTATACATATGTGCATGCATACGTGGCGCTTATCGAAGGATAGAACGAACTTTTGTATTTACTTTGCTTTCAATTTTCTTTTACGCTAGTTTCTTTTACGTACGCGCGTCTTCCAGGAAAAATAGAAGAGATAACGACACGGGTAGCGATCGACTTGAACGTGCGTTTCAGAGTTACCGATTTAACTAAATACGAACAACTTGTACAGCTTTAAACCGTCTCGTATTTTTCTTCCATATTCTTCTATCGTTCTTTCACTTCGATTTACGTAGGCGTATCTATCTTTAGGAAGGTTCTCAACCCCCTTCTCCAACCTCCCGTCTCTATTGTCGAGCATCCCCTTTTTTCTTGCCGCTCAGAAAATTTACAAAAACCGACCACTTCGATTAAGCTTCTTTTCTTCTTTTTTTCCCCCTTTTTAACAAGAATCGACGAATCGTTCTTGCTGTAGATACTATATACCACATATATTTTATATTATATAGATTGTAATATTTTTATAATTTCGGTATCGATAGAGTATGGAGTATAAGCCGTCACGAGTTGTATATAACGCTTATATCGTCGTCTATCTGGAATAAAGGATTCTTCGGAGTAATTTATTTATTGTTAATGGCAAAGAGGTCAAAGTGTACGTAACGAGTTAATACGTATTTTCGCGATAAAATCTCGCGCCCTTTGGCATTTCTGAATCGCACGAGAGAGCGTGTGTTATAATATCCGCTTTCTGAGATACGAAAGAAGACACAGAGATGGCATACATGCGCATATGTATATACGGTAAGTATGTATGTACGTATCGTCGCACGGAGCATCGATTTTCACGTTAAAACGAAACTTCGTTGACTCGCCTTTACGGTCACCCGTGGAAAAAGCATCACGCTCGGAAGCTCGGCGCTTTCTCGAGGCTTTCCCACGATTATGTTATGCAGACCTGAAGGTGGACAAAGAGAATGGTAATATTTCGAACAATTTACGCGCGAAACGCAATCTGTCGTAGATTTAATTGATTTTACCACGGGATACGATGTCGTTGGAGGTTCTCGGCGAATTCTCAAATTACTGACGATTTTCTTTGAAAAAAGAATAAAAAGAATAAGAATAAGATAGAGAGAGAGAGAGAGAAAGAGAGAGAGTGTGTGAAAGGAGAGAATTCCACCGTTAGAAGAAAGTAAACGATGCCGCTGGAAATGCTCACGAACGAGCATGGAATCGCTCTCTCGTGAGTCTTCCATAAAAAAAATTTATGACGACGAACTGCAGGTGAAGCAGAAGAAAAAGAAAAAGGAAGACGAAGATTGAATGAGGGAGAAAGAAACGTTTGCATTTAAAGTGAAAAAAAATCCTTTCGAAAAATCACTTTCGAAATCGGTATCTCGAAAGCGTCTTTATTCGCGTTTTACGCGCATCTCAAAGCTGGTGGCTCGTAAAGACACGGATATATATATATGTGTATATATATATGTGTATATATATGTGT
>JAIFRP010000030.1:12264660-12275767 GCA_032403825.1 Odynerus spinipes
TATATATATATATGTATATATAGATAGATAGTATGGATGGTCCCGGTTTACAGAAAAATTATTAATTTCATTATAAATAACATACGTTACAAGGAAGTCGTAACTCCACTCAATATGAAAGTAACTTAAAGAAATCACTCCTATTAAAAAAAGCTATTAAAAACAATTACTTCGATATTTCCAGTTTCAGTTTCGAAACAAATCCAATCATAAAAAATATATGCTGTTGGAAAATTGCAAAGTTCATAGTTTAAAGATCATATAAACGGCGAGTTTTTAACCTTTACTTGTCGTTAGTTAACTAGTCTCTATTTTAGGAGTGATAAAAAAAAGGTAGAACTCTCACCAGAGAGACATCGTATATCTTCCGAATTATTTATTAAAAGTCGCTTCCGCTAGTAGGTACTCTTTTCGCTAACGAGGGTGTTCTTATTTTTCATAGCGACGTCACGAACCCGGGGTAATGCATGAGCGGCGTGTAACATTACTACAAAGTATTCGAAAAGTACACTTAACGTATCGTTTACGATGTCGCACCGTTTTAAGAGTAGGCACCTTTCGCCTTTGCGAGAATATATTCTACCGCGGTACATTTTAAGCCTTTTTCACACCCGTTACGTCAAGATCTGAAAATAGAGTGAAGGAAATGACGAGTGGAGAAACTTGCAGAATCGTAAAATTATGCGTTAATAAAACAGAAAATTGTCCTTGGGATCTATAAATTATGATAAAAATGTAAGTTTATTAGACGTTCGTCGTATAGCGGTTCGTGTGAAAGGTATTTTACGGAGAGTCCGTGTCAAGCACCTAACTCTCACGCGTTTAAGATGGTCGCAGTTACTCGTTCTGCAATTAACGTCGTCGAGATCCTATTAACCGAAGATTTACACGTTTCCCCTTTCTCTTTTTTTTTACCGGCCGTGAGTAACATACTGCGTTTGCAGAAGGATGCTAAATATCTTTGTGAGACGTCACCGCGATAAGTTTTTACCTATTCGTAAAACGAAATGTCAATTTCTGTTCGGTGTTGGTACCTATGTCTAGTATTTTTGGTATATTTTTAAAAAATTCTTACAACGGATTCGAACACTGAGAATACGTATTTTCGAACGTGTCAATTTGTCATCTTGACTCGATGACTCAATTTGACTCGAACAATTTGTTTATACATGCGACTACAGGGACTCGAATTTCTGCTGACGTTGCTGGTCATATCGATCGCCTGTTGCTGTACCTATACAGACTATTGTAAGCCATGCGACGTGACCGATTCGAAATCGGTTGTATAAAAACTTGCCTTACGATAGGGAAGATGTAACATTTCTTTTTTATTTATACAAAGAAATCCATGAAATGATCAGTGAATTAATAATAATAATCGCTCTACTAAACGGTTCGCTACATGTATCGCATTCTTATTTGAAAACTGTCATTTTCCTCGAGTTATACAAAAAATAGAGAAAACGTTTATAAATTGCAATACTTTTGAGTTTCTTGTACAAAATAATTTCAAGCTCTCAGTCATCTTGTTTGCTTGACATAGGCCATGGTGTGTTTCGAAATACGATACAATCCACCCGATGGCAGTAGCAGTTCCTACGCGATATCCGACGAGATGGAAGACGAGCAACAGATGTTGATTGACATCGAACAGAACATCGCCAATCTCGAGCGAAGTTTCGAACAAGCGAACAGTAGCGGGTGTGGAGGCAGCGGTAAAAGAAGGGGTTCTTGGCATACCCCGGAGAAAATCGGAAAGAAGGGTTTCTTGCAGAGAGGAATTTCACTTTCCACTGGAGAAAAGTCACCGGATCGTAAGAGGTGAGCAATTTTATTATCATGAACGCGATTGATCCGTTATATCGTAATTTTGCAATAAATTTAATGAATAATATCGACGTAATCCTTACTACTTATCGTCGCCGTACTATCAAAAGTTCCTAAGTTGTAAATTTTTGACTTTGAAGGTTTTTTCGGTATTATCTAACTGTTTTATTGTTTTTTTTTCGTTTCTTGTAAAATTATGTAGAAATGACTTAGGAGCTTTTGATATTAAGGTAACGATATATTAATCACAAATTGACGACAATAGCTGAGAATGAAAAAGAAAGAACAATTTTGTCGATCGATTAGATAAAAGGATGCGACAGACGGGCGTTCAGTTCCTTAAGAAACGAAATTCACTTGGGAAATATAGAGTGACGGTATAACGAACGGCTATAGGAAAGGACATCGACCGACGTGTATTTGTATGGGTGGGTGGTTAGATGTTAGTACGTATCAACTAACAAACGATCGCTAATGGAATGATTCGAGTGTGTCCGTGTTTCGATATTCCATGTGTACCTATGTGTATTGTATTGCGAGGGAAGAGTGACGCGAGCGTACACATGCGCGTTCGACACGTGTTTCACTTTGTATATTAAACGCATCGAAGTTCAAAGATGAGTCTATATATGTGCACATACGTTCGTACGTGCAACAAAGAGAAAGAAAGAGAGGGGTGGGGTGAAAGGTGGAGAGTATGGTTCTCGATTGATTTGACCAATTTCAACGTTCCGAGAAATTCTCTTCTTCGTTCACGAGTATTTCACTTCGTACATATCTACATGAAATGTACGAAAGTGGGTAACGTAGGAAATTGCTCCTTTTGAATGCTGATGGAGAAAGACGCCGGTACTCGACATTTGAGTGCGTGTACGTGTGAGAGAGAAAGAGAGAGAAAAAGTGTGTGTGTGTGTGAGAGAGAAAGAGAAAAAGAGAGAGAGTGTGTGTGTGAGAAAGAGAGAAAAAAGGAGAGAGAGAAAAGAGAGAGAAAAAGAGAGAGAGAAAAGAGAGAGTGTGTGTGTGTGTGAGAGAGAGAGAGCGAATATTTCTACGGCATGATTTCTTAATTAAGACGTTCATTATTTAGAAGAAGAATAAATGGCAGGCGAAATAGCGGAAACGCGTTTACGTCAAGAGCGCGATTTGTTAGCGACATTTTTTTACGCCAATGAGTAACGCTGAGCAGAGATCGAAGCGACGACTCGCAGCTTTTTTTATATTTTCTTTTTACGAGAGAGTAATTCGATTAGCTCCGATAACGAGCAGCTAAATATTTTCAACGAGATTAGTTCGAACCACCGGTCGCACCGGAGATTTCACGGAGCTCACCGCGATATTCATCGTAACGATCCATTAGATTTGGTCGAGATTACGACCAGAAAAAAAATGATAACTCGATTGTGATTAAAATAATTAATAGGACGAGCTTAACGAATTATAGCGTTTCGCCGGATAACGTATTCCTCTCTCTCTCTCGCGATTGGGTGAATTATTTGTTCGCTTCATTTTCTTTTCCACTTTTTTTGCAACATTAATCGCGTGTGTATGTAAGTATGCGTGTATGTTGTATTTTCGCGTATATTTGTATTATATATTGTTTGTACATTTTGTGTATATTTGTTGTATAGTTAAACTTGAAAAAGAGAAAATAACAAAATGGTTCATTGATTTTCTCGCGCATTATATATTTATTATACTCGATGCTTGCTAACGATACGACGTTATTTTTATGCTTATCCTTATCGTCGGAAGGTTATAAGTATTTGCTACTTTTTACGAGAGAGGAAAACGAGCTATCTCAGCGAATAGACGACTCCAATTGAAGAGATATCGATGAGTCGGATAGAACGAGAAATAAATTTATCCGCGGTGTAACCGAATGATCGATTCCGGATAATTTTATTTTCCTATGGTGGATACTTGATCGAATTGATTATCGCTGTGACGAGCAAGCGAATTTTCCTCTTGCTCCGTTAAGCTAATGTGCGTTGAAATGTCGCGCCTGCAGATAGATTGCTGAAAAATCTCCTGCAATCTATTTAAACGATTATCGTCTAGTTTCTTTCGATAAGTCTCGCATAACGCGAGAATTTCTAACGTGTTAAACGAAAATTACCTTTATAATTTAATTTTATTTAAGTTCTCGTGTATGAGGTTTACCACAATTTTTCATACCGTTTTACACTATTGTGAATGTACAAAAGGTAGGAGAGGGTACAAAGGACTGATTTGTTTTTACTCGCTTATATTTACAAAAGTATTAATTTTACGTAAACAATTTTTGATCTCACTTGTATGATTTTTCAATTAAACAGTGTACTTAACCCTGCAATAAATGCCTTGGATCTGACAGACCTGTAACAATTTAACAGTGCATCTTACAGATACATTTAGAATGTTTAATGCTTTATTTTAATTTCCTATTCAAGAAAACAATAGTTTATTTTTCAGTATTGGACAGAACATCTTGAAATAAATATATGGATCTTACAGGTCCAGGGCATTTATTACAGTAATGTTTAAAAGCCATTTACCGTAGGGTTAATACTATTAACCGACTAATAAATTTGATTTTCTAGGAATTACAAGTAAATATACATATAATATTCAGTCTCACTTATATAGAGGAAACATTTATTAAGCTCGCTCAGGTAAAAAGAAATTATCAACTTTCGTAAACAATAAAGGAATTATCGAACATTTTACAATTGGCTGCACCTCGACCGAGTTTGCACGTTCGGGTTAAAACAATTTGATGCGCCCACGCTCGTAGCTCAGCAGCATCGGGAAATATTTTGCAAACAAACGAAATCTTCCTTTACTCAGGGAAATGCGATTTTCATTCTTCCGAGCGAGAACATTTTTCACGTGGAATTGAATTTCCTTTTAAAGAGTGCAGTTGGCGCGAGCTTTACAACGACGTCTTTCACGACGATTTCCAACAAAGGAACTAGAGAATTAACAAGGAGGGATTGTATTCTTGCAGAAGCTCGACATTGAAAAGCATGAAATCCTTCATAAAGTTAGGGAAACAGAGGCCACCGAGAACCAGATCCTGCGATAGCAATTCCGAGACGAAGGAACTTATCGATAGAAGAGATTCGAGTTGTCCGACGTCCAACGAGCCATCGAGGACGAATTCGTTGACTTCTCTCGATAGCAATCCGTCCGATAACGAAAGTCAGCCGAGCATCAATGTCGAACAGGAAGATCCCTTACTCGTGAAACCCGCCAAAAGACCAAAACCCAAGGTAACTAGGATTTACTAATTTAGCTAAATTAATGTCTCCGTTGTATGTGTTGTATGTATTGTATCGAGTGTCTCGATATTTTACAGACAAACGATACCGGCCAAGGAGCACTGAAAGCTCAGGATTATCAAGTATGCGTCACGATCATCGAAGCGAGACAACTCGCCGGGCTCAACATGGACCCCGTCGTTTGCGTTCAAGTCGGTGATCAACGAAAGTACACCAGCGTCAAGGAATCTACCAATTGTCCCTATTACAACGAGGTTTGATCCAAGATTAAAATTCCCACGATTCTTTGATATTAAGTACAGCGATAGTTAAATCGAAGTTTTCTTTTTACGTCTAACGAAATTTCGATACTCGAGTATTAGCTCAGTTGGAGTGTATATTTTTTATTGCAATAATTCGATACCAGTATTTTATTAATTTTTTAACACTAATAATAAATTTATTAATTTTTTAATTCATTAATACTGGTATTGAATTATTGCAATCATAGGCTTCTTTGTTTTGTACATACCGACTGGGTTATATTTCGTAGTTCATCTTTACCCAATCCATCTCTCGTTAATTTTTTTTTCTCGAGAAGCAAGCGAGAGCCAAGCTAGAAAGCGAAAGCTGCTTTGTATTACAGTGGATGTAAATAACGAGCAGTCACGGAACCGTGGAATGAACTTAGTTGAAAGTTTAACAAGTTCGAGATAGAAGCCATGTTTCATTTTTACAAGCGTCGGGATACTTGAATTTTTATTCATTAACTTTCTCGTCGGTAGTTCACTGTCTTTCGTTTCGCACGATATCGTGTGTTTTAATCTTTCTTGACCCACAGGCAAGAAGTAACGTAATTACGCGCTCGATTTTGAAATAATCTTTCTTTTTCATATTGCATGTATATTAAAAAAAAAAAAAAATAGTTACGATCACTTTGTCCCACAGTATTTCGTCTTCGACTTTCACATGCCACCCGTGATGCTATTCGACAAGATCATTACGCTTTCGGTGAGTAAGAACCATAAAATGCTTTGCTATATCTTAGGCGTATGTACGTAGAAAGATGTTAGAGAAATTTTGATTTTGTATTTGGTTTAAAGAGTCCGCAAAATCGATGACGCTTTCGGCTCAAATACGATGCCTCTGGTCCCCTCCGCCCCTCGACATTGTGTTTTATACCCACGCAATTCTACTTTTCCCTCGAATAAAGAAACATTACCACCATTATGGCAAATTAATTAAAAGGTCGGCAACGAAGTCGTACGATTCTGCAGTAATGAACTTCGACGCTGAAATTTATTTCGATTCACGAGCTCGCGTTCGTTGTATAACACGGCAGTCTTCTCTTTCTTCCATTAGACTCGCGCCAACGCCTACGATATTTCATGTAAAATTATATAAAATTTCAACGTAATATTTTTTTTTTTTTCGTGAAAAGAAACCGTAGAAACGCGAAAATATAAATTTTACAACTTTCTCACCGCGGCGCACCCTTCGCCTCGCGCTCGATTCTTTTTCATTTCAGCAAAATTTTCACGAATATATCCGTGAACTTTCGCGTTACCGAGAAAAAGTACGCTTTAAAGAAGCCAAACGAATTTTCTCGAGTTAAATGAAGCCGAAGTAATGGCGATTCTCGCGTTGACCTCATAATTTTCCGGGAAGAAAAGCGCTACCCCGCGGGAGGGAAAAAAGCATCCCCCTTTTACTTCGCGTACTTGGTTTACCTTGATAATCCGGAATTGTTTCTCATTCTGCTCTTTCTTTCCCGTATCTACGACGTGCTAACGGTGAAACGTCGTAAAAGTATTACCTCTTTGTTCTATCGGGTAACGATAGTTCCTACGCTCCTAGAATTTATAAGCGATCGTATATACTACATACATATATCGATTGCTGCGAACAGACCTCCAAGTTTCCTTAGAATCTTTATTATTCTCGTCGTATCTCCCGATTAACCAAACGCATCGTACGCGAGTCATTTATGCAGTAGAGGGTGCACATTAGTAGGTATATAGTAGATTATACGATCTATAATTAATACATAGCATTATTTAGTTAATAAGGGTGTGAGCGTAGATACGTGTATGTGTGTCATCGTGATACGAGTATAGCTTATACACAGTGACTAATGATCGAAGCGATATGTGACATAATATGTTTTTAATTCTTTTTTTTAAAGAGGAGAGACGAGTAGTTTTAATTATAACAAAGTCGAGATTGCCTCGGTCGATCGATCTAAGAATCGATCCACGCGCCGAGAAAAGAGAAATAACTGGAACTCGTGCATCGTAAAAACAAATTATTGGGTATATGTATGGGACGTGTTTATGTAAGTGCACGGTACTATAATAATCAGATCGTCTTTTAATCTCTATTAATTAGCAAGAGAGAGTGAAAGGGATAGAGAGATACGAATGTATTACATTTTAGTACCCGGAATAAAAATAACAAGTAAATTGGTCATTGAACTAATAAGAAATATTGTGGATAATTATCATCTGCTAGTATTATAAAATTCAACGGTGTAGTTATATTTACGAAGATTTCCTAAATGTATGAATTTATTTTTACAACTTAACGCGAGCAGTACAATGAAAATAAACATCGTGAGATATGTAACATTTTGTAATACTTGTAATATTATACTTTAGTGTCGAAAATAATCGGGAAAAGTATTTATCGCATAATAATTTTCACGGCAAATCTTATTTATCTGAAGGTAAAATTCGATCATGGAATTATATTTTGAAAAAATCTCCTAAACGAAGAAATTTATTGTTATACGTCATCCTGCGTACTACAAGGAAGGATACGAAAACGACGAACCATGGAAAATGTTTGTTAACATCTTTTGACGATCCACCACAGGTGCAGCAATCGCGGAATCTCTTGCGCGCTAACTTAACACTGGGCAGCTTTAAGTTAGACATCGCGACCGTCTGGGCACAGCCAGGTATAAATTGTCCAGGAAAAACCATTCGAATATATTTCCTTCTAAATCTTCTCTTCGTTGTTTACTCTATCTCTGTTTCATCTACATCTCTATCGAAATTGGATCGTCGTGCATCTCGAGGTGTACATCATCGTCATTTGCTTGCAATCCTGTTCTTTAACTATTACATCTATACGTCTACTTGGTAAAATAGTTTCGAGGTTGATCGTTATCACGTGTTATTTAAACGTACGTATTTCCAATGGCATGTCGGTGTCGATAAGAACGATTTCATCTTTTTTTTTTTTATAATAATTGATAAAATGGAAGCGATAGGAAGCAGAAATAATTTAAAACGATTGTGTTGTTCATTTTACAGTGATAAACGAAAGATAAAAATGATTGTTCGCATCGTATATACATACATACATATATACTTAGCATACAAGAAACGCGGTATCGTTCGAAACAATCGAAAATTTTCCAACTAATCGAAAAGAAACTTTAGTCGATCCCGTCGGCTTTAAAAGCTTCGGAAGCTTCGTGTTGTATATTCGCTCGTGCTCGCTTACCGAAGCCAGGATAATGTAATTTTCATCGATAAACTTTTTTTCCCTCGTAACTTCTTTAACGAATGTGCGTGAAACTTTCGAAATGAAAAATTTGCAATATGACAAATTAGTCGAGATATCGATCGAAAAAGAGAAAAAGAGAGAGAGAGAGAGAGAGAGAGAGAGAGAGAGAGAGAGAGGATATTACGACGGAATACTCGTCTCTTTTTCGGTCTTCCCCCAGTTTTTAATTAATTACAGAAAAAATTAAGTTAAACGAATCACAACTTTCTCGTCATCCAGCAAGCGACGTGATTAAACGTATAACAATGTCACGGAAACTGTTGCATATAAACAACGGTAACAGCCTGTAGCAAGGAGGGTTAAGCGAAAATAATTAAATAGTAGTTTAGTGACCGTGAAATCGTAATAACGTAAGTTACGGTAAAAATTATTTCGGCGTTTCTAAAACTACAGATCGAAGGATTCGTTCGAAATGTTTACAGCAGTGAAAATTGTATGTACATATATTATTTTACATCAAAGTTTATATTACGAAAGGTTCGCTACAACTTCGTAGCGATACATTTTTGAACGCGTAAACCAAATCGAACTCGTTGCTTCGTACGAATTATAAACATAATATTATAGGTAATACGTGTACAGGACATATACATATACATCGTAACGTTCGATTATAATCCCATAGGATTTATCGGATATAAAGGAACAACTCTTCCCATTAGATCCTATCATTCTAGAATGGTACAACAGGTGTAACGTAATCTACGAGTGCATGTTAAAATAAATAGCTATTCTTCGAAATAGATTAATTTTTATCTTACAGAGACTCGGTTGACTCGCTCTCGCTTGGAAACGTACACGTTTCCATAAAAAAACGCTTTCCCCTATCATTTCCCGAGCTTGCATGTCATCGGCAAAATTTTCTATTCGTTCTTAGTATCCATGAGCCACGCGTACTAGCCCAGTCGGAATGTACATTTTTGATTGCAATACTTCGATACCAATATTTTATTTTTTAATCGCTAGGGGGGGTTAGGGTCATTAGAAATCTAAATCCAGATTTTCGAATAGATTCTGCAGTAGATTCGGCCGCCATCTTAAATTTAAAGGTGGCTTTGTTTTTGTCGAACTATTGCAATCACAGGCTTCTTTGTTTTGCACGTAGCGACTGGGCTATACCACTTTCGAATAGAAAGAAGAAGACAAAAATTCCGACTCGTTATGGAGACGATTTTTCGAGAAAGGAAAATTCGCGAATAGCATCATGCTTATAATCGATGAACTCGATGCACGATCCATCCGTTAAAAGTTCGACCAATCGATTATCGATATCACGTGGAGGCTCACACGAGTAATTATCCAACTAACTAATCCAATATTTAACGTGCGCGTTCGATAACGAGACTGCATCGGGGAACATCGCGTATATCGGGCACGTTGAGAGATAGATTATTATTCGCGGACGATAATTTCGGCATTACAAACCATGCCGTTCTGTTTCGTCGATATCGAATAATTTTGCAAATTTACGAATGTTATCAAAGAAAATCGATTCCCCGTCGACGTCGTGGCTCTCGGATAAAAATTGTCCAACTTGCAGTGGGTGTAGCGAGTATTCGTGTACTTCTTAAAACTTAATAACAAAACTTACGCGTTCGTCTAATTAAATTCAACTCGAAAGTTTTCGCAAGAATTAAAATAAACAATTACCAATAATTCTTACACTAATAAAAAGTACAATGTATAAATAGCTACTTCCTACAAATTTGTTATCGAGTATCGTCAGAAAAATCGAAAGTATGTAATTAATAATTTACATCAATTCACTTAATGTAGACAAATGTTTAGTTTTAAAAAGCGTACGAATACTTCCAACACTTGCTGTTCGTATAACAAATTAGTATCCTTCAAGATTCTTAAAAGTTTCGCTCGTATTCGTAGATCATCAATTTTACCACAAATGGGCTCTGCTAACGGATCCCGACGACGTGGCAGGAGGTCCAAAGGGATATTTAAAATGCGACATAAGCGTGATCGGAAAGGGAGATACCGTGAAGATACCACCAAAAAGTGAGAAAGACGAGGACGACATCGAAGGGAATCTTCTGTTGCCGGACGGCGTACCGATCGAGAGACAGAGGGCAAAATTCGTGGTAAAAATCTATAGAGCCGACGGGTTACCAAAAATGAACAGCAGCATCATGGCGAATGTGAAGAAAGCGTTCACCGGCGAAGTCAAGGATCTCGTTGATCCTTACGTGCAGGTCTCGTTCGCCGGTTTAAGCGTGAGTCAAAGAAAATAATAATCAAAATGTTTAGTAAAGCGATATCGCGTTGTTGTAACGAAAGAGCTTTTTTATGTGTAGGTCAAAATTATATTAATTGTATTTTTAAATTTGACAGTATGTGCCAGAATTTTTATTTACTTTTATTTAAAGTTATTATTTTATGGTATTTATTGTATGGTATTAGTATGGTATTTATTTTATATTTAAAACCGTAACGTGGGTCAGTCTGTGACCCGCGGG
>JAIFRP010000030.1:12298033-12313421 GCA_032403825.1 Odynerus spinipes
CTCTTGTCATCCGTCAATTTTAGATTAAACAAAAAAAAAAGAATAAATTTTATTCTACGCATGCAAGCTTGATTTCCTTACTAGTAGGTATAGATCTCACGCGAGACGAACACGTTGATCGCACAAGAAAAAGTATCGTTCGAACGTTTCGCGAATCGAAGATCGTCGTGATAATTGAATTTTTGGAGATTAAAGAATTTTTGGCGATTGAGAAATCATTAAGTTTTTATTCTCAATGAAAGAATCGTCGTTTATAACGAAGAATAAAACACTCGTGAATTATTTTCTCCCTCGACAATCGCGGCTCAAGAATTGCATCTTTCATATTTGCAAAACGCTCGAGGAAATTTTTTCGTCATTTTGTCGGTGCCAGCAATTAACAGATTGTTGACCGGCAATTATACGCAACAGCTATCACACGTCACTGGTTATTATTCCGTAAGTAATTGAATATAAAAAGTCTAAATAAACTTTAATATAGTTTATACATAATTAATTGAAAGAAAATTTTGAGTATCTTCTATATAACTTTTAATGATAATTGAGTTGAAAAAAATTGCAATAGCTAATGCGAGAAGTGCAAAAACACGAGTTAACTCGTGACCAGTCAACAATGCGTTAACATACATACGTATACTTACTCGTAAATATAAATCTGAAGATACATTTAACGAGTATCTGCACGTATATACAATTGCTCGACGATTACACGGTCACTTTTGTGTTCATCGCTCCCCCATTTCGTCTGGCCCTTTCATTCGCAAAAAATTTGCAAACGCGCAAAACTCCGAATGATTTTTTTTTCTCTGTTATTTATTAACGTTTCTCTCGAAGGATCAATTTGGTATCGTGTACGAAGTCTTCTTCGAGGTCTCGGTACATAATTCTTGCTCGAAGGAAAAGTAACATACGCCCTGCTGCGTGAAAATGCCATGCAACGATTTTTTGCCTCCCCCCCGCCTCCTCCTTCATTTAAACATTAACAATATTTAACGTCGAAGCGAATTATTCTATGGAATACGCAGAAGTATCGCTGCAAAAAAGAAATGATCTCGCTTGCTTGATGGTTTTCTTTTTTTTTTTTCTTTTCAACGTCGACGAATCGCAACGTACAAATCGCGATCGCGTAATACGTATTTGTTAGACTTATCCTTTACGAATTATAAATTGTTCAATACTTTATGCTATTAATTGTCGACTACGTTTTGCGTGCACTTTATTGCTGCTAGTGTTAATCTGTTAGCGCTTGTAATTTTTGTTTACTAAGAAATTTATCGTCGATAATTATATCTCTGTTCGTCGTCGTCTGTTTTTTAATACTATTTTTATCAGCCTTAAGAAAATGCCAAGCCTTTTCTTCTTCTTCTTCTTCTTCTTCTTGCTCATCTCTTTTATTTTGTTATCTATACTTCGAGAGAAAAGTGTTCTACTGTTAACCGTTTCCAAGTTCTATTCTTGCAAGAAAATAGTGAACAATACGTTTCTTATAAATCGCGCATGATTAATGGTAGGTACTTATAGTTCAGACAAAATTGTAATATCTCGTCGGTTTATCAAAATCGTTTATCCAATAAATCCCCTTCGCTCGATCAAGTTTACCATGTCAAAACTTCATAAAATGTTTTTTACGAGTCGTTGAAGGCGCATTGCTTTCCCATTTGTACAGGATATCCTATTGAAAGTGGTTCGCTCGAATTGCGGAATGATCTTCACTTCGAATTGCTTCAAATTTTTGATTTTTTCTTTTTCAGAATAAAGAAAAGAGTACGGTTTTCTATCTTCTTCTTATTTATATTCGCAATTGAAAATACTCGAGCGAACCCTTTTTAATCCGATACCTTGTACAGATAGAATAGTATGGAATACAGGTACCTAATAGAATACCTCGCACGCGCAACGAACCGCGCTTTATCCAAAAAAGTAAGAAAAGTGGAAATATCATAAAAGCTATGAGAGACTAGGGTCTAGGCTATACACGATTTTCTTCTCCTTTTTTTCTCTCCCCTCTCCCTTGTTATACGTAGATGTGTCCTCGTAACGCCTTTATATTATATTATCGTGATATTTCAATAAGGTCGTGTTGAAAAAATTGTTGTCCGAATAAAAAGGCGCTTTATGAACAATAAAATGTACCTTTTCTTCGCTTCGTATAAGATTCATGCATTATCGGTATAGTTAAGTACGTACGTTTACATGTACGCGTACATACACACGTACAATATACATTGTACATCGCATAGTCGTTCGATCTTTTTCTCTACTCACAAAATACATACTTATATCGTTAGTTATCGACGTTTACCGATTATTCGTGCAACTATCTTGCAAAGGTTATGAACACGGTAAACGGTAGAGTCATTGTCCCATATTTGTATTTTTTATTTTTTTTATCTAAACTCTCGTTAACAAGACGTCCGTATCTCGTTAATCGTAAGTCTCTCAAACTATATAATTTTACAGGATATTTACAATAAGAATTCCCGACTTACATTCATCTTCGAAGATAATACGTGCGATTAACGATAAATGTACAATCGTGACATTATGTATTATCTAATCCAAAAATTATCTTTTAACGTAATAACGAGTTCCCAAAATTTCGGGGACGATGGACTTCACCGTTTATCTCACTCGATATTATGAGTTTACGTATGATTCATGCGTATGAACGTGCGCAGTCGTATTTATATTATACAAGATGTATGTATTAGAAATATCTCACATGCCGCAACCATTTTCACTTCTTCGGCGTTATGGCCGATGCACGAACTTAAAGATTTATTGCTACTTTCAAACTATTGGTAAGTTGTTAAATTATTTATAGTTCATTTCGAATGGTGTTGGTTTTGTTTTGTTTTATAATGATTTCAGAACGGTGCGGCTCGGCAGTGTTTAATGTTGATGAAGTTTATAGGTCGATCTGCAGTGTACTATGTATTAAATAAACTTTTTCCTTCCGGATAATTGTAGCGTATCTAAATGAATTTAACAATCGACTCGATATAAATGTTAAAACGATATTCGTATTCCTGGTTATTCGCGAAAGCGATGTTCTAATCGTTTGCCTCTAATTAAAATCTTTCTTTTGTAATATATATTTTCGTATAATCCGATTAAAAACTTATTCACGCTAATCTCATATTTGAAGATAAACTAACCAGCTTTTAAATACAGGCTTATGAGTATCGAGTAAAAAAGTAAAAGTAAAAAGCCAGATTTGTAAATAAATTAACGTAACGTAACACTTTCGCACAGCTTTTTGCATTATAATAATTGGATCCGTTGAAACCCTGACGTGAACTTCGTGTGTGTATCTAATATAATAAATTCTTTAACTGGTCGAACTTTGTACCTTGTATTTGCATGTATCAATAATAGTATGCGACGATCTTTACCGGCAGTAGAAAAATCAAGAGAAAGTGAGCTTCGAGAAACGTGAAAAATAAATTTTACGCTTGTTGCAATACGAATTGATTTACATCGATCGCATAATTTCTTATGCACGCGAATATCGAATGTCGCGTATCCTATAGTAATTACGCATATGTAGATTCATTCTCATCGTTATACGGATTAGGCAATTTTACCGGTGGATAAAAGTATAAAAAAATCATTAGTCAGACTCTTAAAATCGCCGGGCCTGGCGCTGGTTAATTTCTCTCAAAAAGCGATTCGGTTCAGGTCGATTGTCCGTGTCTATGGAAGTCATTTGCGAAAGGAAATACATCCTTGCGAGTATGTGTGTATATACAGGCTGTCCCATCTAAAACAGAATACCTAAGTAACTTTGTCGAGTGTAGCGCTATGAAAAATGTTGCAGGACAAAAATGCGTCGTTCGAAAGAGCAAATATGATGATATGGAAAATTTTGTTTTCAAACTTATTTTTGAGGTATCTTTTAAAAATGGATTGGTATATTTTTATTAGCATAAAATAATGGTTTATATAAAACTAAATTTGGTCTAAGTAAGTTTAAGGCTTCTATATTTTTACTAATTCAATGTGATTTGTTCTTACAAGATCAAACGAAAGTTAAATTAATGATATCAGCCAAAGTGAATTTTTTATAAACTATCATATTATAGCAATAATAACATTCTACTCCGTTTGAAATACCAGTGATGTTTATATTTAAAAAAATGATTTTGAAACAAAATTTTTGACATTGTTGTATTGGTCCCTCCGAACGGTGCATTTATTCTTTTAAAAAACATTTTCCATGGTACTCCATACAACGGAAATATTTGGGTGTTCCATTTTAGGTAGAACATCCCGCATTTGCATAATATGTCGTACACCTTCAGAATGTATCCATAAAATGCTTTGAAATATGAAATTTTCATTCTACAATTATTCAATCTACAATTTTCCTATAAGCGAAATTAATACCTGTTTCTCGATATATATGTATATATATCATATACAAAAAATCGCGTGTGCAAGTCAATTAAAATTAACAGATTATTTTACTATATCCATTTCGTTCTACTTTTATTCTAGGAAATAGAAAGAGATAGTCGTTGAAAGGGAACATATATGTTCTGAAGGTGTTTTCTCCAAAATCCCCGCTAACCATCAACCTTTCTTTTCCGTTTAAGGCGCGATAGGGTCTCTGGAAGACCAGGAAGGAGTTTTTCATATAAAGGAACAAACTCGCGGTTTTTCCATGTTCGCACTTTTTTGTTTGTTTTAAAAGGTCTTGTAGAAGCGCAAGGCATGTCGAATTTTCGGCGATCGTGTGAACTCCAAATATCCCGGTGTTAGTATACGTCAAGAGGATCAGGACGCTCCGTATGCACAGGCGGAATTATCCGGCGGACTAATTTTATCCACTGGTAAAACTGCAGCCCTGTGCCATTCGTCGCGTACCTGTGAAAAGGAAGATACGATTATTTAAGTCGATTCGTTAATCGAATCAAATTTCTATCGATATCTTCTGATATCATAAAATTAGAAAAATTAGAAAAATTAGAAACATTAGAAAAATGAGAAAAATTGATCACGTAGGTACGTGCATATACCTATGTTCACATATATAGGGTGATTCCGAGAACAGGGACGGCATACTACCTTTTTTTTGGTTTAAATTACGATAGATAAAAACGTTAGAAAAGAAATCGCGCAACGGGTATTAATTTCCCTTGACCCTTGTATTTTATTTAGCTGCATCGACACGTCTGCCAGATGCAATTGCATTCTTTGGGAATACAAGGATATTAACTTTTTTTACACGAATTTATTCTTTTCCGTATAAAAAATAAGATCACAGGTAGCTGGTGCCAATTACGCCGTGCAATTATTTCCTGCGGCATTTTTGTCAACAGTGTCCTGTCTCAGTTCCGAGAGTCACCCTGTACGTGCGATAATAACTATTGATAAAGTAGGATTCAGATTTAGGTCAAGGTTTTTTCCTCATAGACCTCGCCTGTCAATACCTGCTCGACTTTAGCGAATACCCTGAGTAAATTGAGGCCAGCTAATTTCTTAATGTCTTCTTCGGTCCATGTTGGATCTTCTAACAGCGTCGCTAGTAATTGAGGGTATCTCGATACATCTTCCAGACCGGTAGGTGTGCTAATGGTACAATAATTTTTCTTTGAAGTAGGTACGTTCAGTTAGTAAATCTTGTTAAAGAATAAATATTGCGGAAACGGACAAAAAGTGAGCGCTATCGCAAATAACAGTTTTATCCGAATTAAAAATATATTGAAAATATCGAAAGTTTAATGAACGTGCAATATTTTAGTTCTTTTTTTTTTCTTACTAGCGATACTCGCCGTACGCGCTGTATCAAGTATATAAAATATTAATTACAAGTTTATTCCATCGAAGCCAGCTCCTATTCCGACGTGATCGATCCCCGCCACCTTTCGTATGTGATTAATGTGTGCTGAAATGGCGCAGTAGGTTAGCAAATTGTTGGAATCGTTGCTGATTAATTTTTCAAATAGCACACGGGGATTTGTGAATGCATGCGGAATGCGTTGGCCGGATTGAAGCAGCGCCTAAATGAATAACGCTTTGCCATGGCTTTTGATGAAATGGAAAAAAAAAGGTTCTTGTCCATTGTTACGAAATAGCAGAGGGATTGACCTCTTACACGCCGCATACGTTTCATACGCGAATTTATATGAAAATTCGGACTAATGAACGACTTTACGGATTACGATTTACGGAATATTTAGGAAATTATACGTAAGCAAATGCGATGGCCGTTACACAGATTTAGCCATACGATCTTTGTTTCAAAATGGATAGCAGTTTGAATGTATTAGGTGTACTAATAAATTATTCAAACTTTTCGATTAAATTTGGTTAAATTTCGGTTACATTCGGTTAGATTTCGGTTAGATTTGGTTAAATAGCGTTAAAAATGGCAATAAATAAAGTGCATGTCCGACACTGTATTCTTTAGGAATTTCAACAAGGAAAAAGTGCCGCGAAAGCATGCGAATCAATTTGTGCTACTCTCGGGAACGATGTTGTATCATACGAAGTGTACGAATTTTTGTTTAGACGGTTTAAAAGTGGTGATATCAGTTTGACCGATAAACCACGATCTGGAGGCCCTCGGAAAGGCGACAATGATGATTTGGAACAATTACTGACTGAGAATTCTACGGTAACGCAAAAACAGCTTGCACAGAAGTTGAGAGTAACGCAGCAAACGATCGAAGGAAGATTTTTTAAAATAAACGTTAACTTTCACTGAAAAATTTGTATTATTCATCGGTACACCTAATACGTTTGTTATATTTCGCAAATAATAATAAGTTACGTACCAATAACATCCTTAATGGTGGCAGTATTGTTGCACGTTATGAAGTACGTATAAAACGGAACCATCGCCACTCCGCCATTTTTTGCCTATAGGTAGATAAATTTTCGTTAAACAAACATACGTACCTATGCAGATATGTACGCGAAGAAAATTACTATAAATACGTATTGTATACATCGAGCACGAGAAAAGATCGAGCGTGTCTGCGACAGCGAGATAATTTCACGCGATAAATTTATTCGCTCCTCGCTAAGATACGAGAAACGCGGAGGGACGCGATAAGATAAACATAATATTTTCACGATTTCGTAAATTTGCTTACTAGATTCCTGAGTACGTCGTCCGGTACATTTCTACTGGAATTACAGAGTGCCCTTGCAGCACTGTGGGAGAAAATCACTGGTGCCCTGGTCGTTTGCAGTGCCGCCCTCATCGTTCTTGTGGAAACATGAGAGAGATCCACCAGCATGCCCAACCTATTCAATTCCCTTACCACCGCCTGAAATGTGAAAAATATTAATGTCGCATCTCCTCGACGTGTAATATCGTACTTGTGCAAATAAAAAAATAAATAAAAATAAAAATAAAAAAGAAAAAGAGGCAAAAATAAAATAAGAATAAATAACGTTTCGCAAATGCAACGGTGGTATTCCGACGGGCGGGCGAGATGCAAACGAGATGCTTGGAAATCATCGTGAGAGATACGAAGGACGCTTGTATTATTCACCTTTCCAAATTCGCTGAGGCCGGGTGTCTCGTCCTGAGTGTTATTCATCTCGCCAACTGAACATACTGCCCTGCCAAGAAAATATCCGTTAGAACGTTCTCCTCCTTCTTAGGCGAGAGAGTCATCTTCCTATCAATTAATGTATTTCTTATTCTCACACGGCTGTCTCGTCTCGCGTTGATCTGATATTTTTCCAATGGTGTGTATGTGTGTGTGCGTGTATTATATACAGGGTGTCCCCCGAAACTGGGCTGAGCTATATCTTTGAAAGGATTGGAGATAGAAAGAAATGTGTGAGAGATACAGAGTGTGAGAGATAAAAAAAAGTGTCGGAGATAGAAAAAGATTCCTACGAAACATTGATGCACTTTTATGCATCGGTGCAGTTGGAAGCTGCAATTGCACTTAAAAAAACAAAACTCTAATTTCGAATACATTAATCGATACAGTTTTTCGCCCCCTACAAAATATGGTAATAACGTTATGCCCTAAAATTGTTAGTTTACGCGTTATTTTAATTTCAAGCATGCTGAATTATTTCAACGTTTCAACACACAGTTGGACCTACTCTTTCGCGCGTTCCGTTAAATCCAAATCCAATCCTTTCAAAGATATAGCTCGGCCCACTTCCGTGGGACACCCTGTATACACCCTGTATATGTATATGTACTATATGCATCTTAGGAAAAGAAAGAAGAAAAAGTAGGCGAGTGAAACTCACCAGGAAGTGTCACAGGCATGCGTCAAAGTAAGATATCGTGCCCCCAGGCCGTAAAATGTTCTCAGAACACCCAAGGAGTTCCCAAGAGAATGACCACCTTCGACTCCGATCAGACTTGCAATTTTTCCGTCGCGGTGTGCCTCGATCAGGCCTGCACATTAAAAAGAAACAGTTCTCTCTCGCTCTTTCCCCCTTCGCCACCGCTACCATCGCGTTTCTACGAGATCGGAATAATTTCCGAAGCGAAACGATAAAAAAAAGTTCTTTCGAAAAAACTTTCGACGTTTATTCCTTTGTTAAGAATTTTATAGCACGATATTGGAAAAAAGTGCACCGTGTAACGAAGACGACGCATATGAAATTGCTATTTTTTATTTTTTTTTTATTTTCTTTTTTTTTTTCTTTACTACTTAATACTTTCTAATGGTTTCAACGCTCACCCTTGACGGAAGTAACTAGAGTTAAGTGTTGCGCATTCATCTCGGCGAGCCGACGAATTACGTCGATTTGTTCTAGAGAAAGTTGAACTGCGTTTAACTGAGCAGCACCGCAGGGAACATAGGCAGACCAAAACTGTGAAAAGGTAGAAAGAATCAAAACAATGTATAACGAAGATCATTCAATCGATCGTCCTTTTACTATACGACTTTTACATGCAGCTACGTTCAATCGTAAATCGATACTTTATAACGCCACAGCGAATCGAGTTCCGTGGGTTTTGATCGACTTTGGATATTTCTACTTGCGCAATGCCGTCCTACTCGTAGAAACATTCGAGTCGTGCATATATTTAACACGAGTGGTTACCCGTGTCGCGCGATCGAGGAAAGGGTCTCACTTGAAATTTTTTTGCCCTTTGAGCTCTGATATTCACAGGCCAGACGAGCATGACGGCGCTGCGCATCTATTGATTATCTGTGCGGAGTACCACTGTTGGGCGGAGATAGGAAGAGATGGCGACGTGCGGCATAACAATGAGTGACAAAGAGGATAGATATGTGTAATGACGTTTACGAACGAAAAAAACAAAAAAAACAACAAGTCCATTGATTTTTTTCCCTATGACTTCGCGACGTCTCGAATAAAATTACGTAATCGTCGACATGATATCGATATCGGCGATAAAACATCGTTCTATGGTAATAACTGCTTTTATTATACACGTTTCAATCCATTTCCTGAATCAAACGCGAATTATGGTTAAAGGTGTTCCCAGCGTCCTGCTTAAAGATTACCAAAGAATGATTTAATTAGAGATTACCTGAGCACCGACGAGACCAGCGCGCAATCTAGGAATATCTGTGTGACTCCAGTTCGATCTGGCCCAAGGGTCCACTCTACCGAGATCGCTACTCAAGTTAACTTCGCCCAGTTGATTATGTACGAACTTTCTCACGTTCCAGGGCAAATCGTTATGCCTACAAAACAGAGAAACAAACGACCCGATTGTACACCTTCAATTTCAATCTAATTATATGCTTCCTCTATCACAGACGACTTGAGGATCTAGCTCGGAGATATTTGCGTGGGCGCCAAATTAAAGTCTCGAGGAAACCGCGATTATCTTTATCGAGGATCAAATTCAAAGATATATCCGGCGGCCCACGCGATCCTCCTTCAACGATCTCTCCTTTTCTCGCGCTAGCTTCCCAATCTCCACCTTTTCACGACTAGAATTTTGCAGCGGTCTAATCCGAGCTAAAGGAGTTGACATAAAAACTCTTGACCTAAAAGCGGTACCGCGTTCGATAGTTAAGCTATCAGGTAAATTAGCTTTCTACCGTCTGACGTTAACAAGACCGTTCGGAAGATGGACAATCTTATGGAGTTCGCTATGGAAGATGGAAAGTCTTGAGTACATTCGAGAGAATAAAAGTACGATATCGTTTTATGCTCCGTTTAGAAATATAAAATGTGCTTTCGGTAGTAAACTTGAGGTAATTTTGAAAAAGAATTTGTTTAATCAGTAACATACTGATAATGTTAAACTCGAGATAATTTAAAAAAGGATTTGTTTAATCGCTAACATATCGATAATGGTAAATTCGAGATAATTTAAAAACCAGAATTTGTTTAATCACTAACATATCGATAATGGTAAATTCGAAATAATTTAAAAACCAGAATTTGTTTAATCATCAACATATTGATAATGATAAACTCGAGATAATTTACAAAAACAGGATTTGTTTAATCACTAACATATTGATAGTGGTAAATTCGAGATAATTAAAAAAAGGTTTGTTTAATCACTAACATATTGATAATGGTAAATTCGAAATAATTAAAAAAAGGATTTGTTTAAACTAACATATTGATAATGTTAAACTCGAGATAATTTAAAAAAAGAATCTGTTTAATCACTAACATCGATAATGTTAAACTCGAGATAATTTACAAAAAAGAATTTGTTTAATCACCAACATATCGATAATTATTCTTTACAACTTGACCACGGTTAACTAAAGATAATATACCACGAAATTCAACGAATTTTGCTGGGTTGAAGGATTTTATAACGAATTTCGGCTACAATGAATTTCCACTCGGCTTTAGTTCCTGACCCAGATTTAGTCCCTAGCGATGACTGACAATTAAAAGGACCATTAGATTGGGCAGCGACCCACCCATCGATTAGAGGCACTTCAGTGAGAATCCTCCTTATCACGTCCAGTCTCTGCTGATGCGTGACAGGTACGGATTGTAGCAGGAGCGGTAAGCATAGACCACCGAGGAGCAAAGCCGCTATCAGAAGAAGGATAGGCGTCAAGACTCGGCATCTTCTGCGAGGACTCTCGTCCATTCGGTCCTTGCTGCTGCCACTGCTTGGCGAATCCTCGCACGGTGGTGGTAGTCGCACGGTGCCGTTGCACGGTGCCACGTCTGGCAGTTGTGTTAGGCACGTAGTCTGAAACAAAATCAGGGGGTGGACGTGCCGTCACATTTTCGAGATTCCAACGAAACCGGAGAACTTCCGTAGAGAACCAGAAGAGAAGACCAGCTAAACGTATGGGGATCTTACGTTAGTCGAATTTACGGATTTATCTTTTTACCCAATCTCACGAAACTTATCGAAACTTTTTACCTTTGTAATCGCATAGTTCGAACGATCGCTCGCCTTATCGCGATTCCCTATTAACCCTGATCGCGATAACCAGTATCTACGTGACTTTCGTAACTTCGCGCTTCAAGTTTCGCTAACGGTAACGTATTTACGTGCAAAGTATACAGGGTGTTTGGTAATTCGTGGTACAACCGGCAAGGGGAGGGGGGTGATTCCTCGCATAAAACGGAGTCGAAAATATAGAATAAAATTTTTTCAAACAGGGCTTCAGTTTCGAGAAAATCGAGTTAAAATAAAATAAAAAATAAAAACGAAACTGAAAACAAAGCCCTGTATGAAAAAACTTTATCCTATAGTTTCGACTCCGTTTTATGCGAGGNNNCCCCCCCCCCCTCCTTGCCGGTTGTACCACGAATTACCAAACACCCACCCTGTATACGCGAATTCGAACTCACGTCAGGGCATCTCATTAGTTACAAAAAAAGCGTGACACGGTAAAGGGATAATCATACGGCTTTGATAAAGAAGTAACAAAAAAAAAAAGAAAACCGATAGAAATTGTAGACACGTAGCGACCGCTAGCTGCTTGAGAATTTCTATGAAGATTACGTCGTTCGTCGCGCGATAGAATTGTTGAACTAATTAGAAAAAGAAGTAGCATTCTAGGAAGACGTACGGTTAGACGGGAACGTGTAGACATTGTTATACGAGTACAACGTACGAGTGCTTGGTGTTGCGACCCGAAAGAGGCTCCATGCCCGAATCCACTTGGACATAGGCGCAGGAGAGCGAGATATCTTAGGAAAAGTGAAGTAACTCGAGAGAAGGTCTAAGGGGTTTCTTATTACCGAGACCGATACCCAACCCCTTGGACTCGCAGACCGTCGACGATGCCTCTCTCTCTCTCTCTCTCTGTCTCTCTCTGTCTCTCTCTCTCTGTCTCTCTCTGTCTCTCTCTCTGTCTCTCTCTCTGTCTCTCTCTCTGTCTCTCTCTGTCTCTCTCTCTCTGTCTCTCTCTCTCTGTCTCTCTCTCTGTCTCTCTCTGTCTCTCTCTCTCTCTTCTGTTAACTGACTTTCTCTGTCCAACCCTCGGTGTTCTCGTTTCTTCTCCTTCATCCGGTAAGTGTACCGTGGGAAAGCTGGGATGGGTTGCGAAAGTTGGGTGGGAGGGAAGCAAGAAGGCGCGCACAGACTCCGGAACGTTATTTAAGGATTTACACTTTCGAAGAGCTAGTTATTGCGCGTTTGAAAATTATTAGCAACTAAACAGGATCGTTAGCAGCTGCTCGAGACTTTCGGTATCTTTCACGGGTTTACGTGGGATGTTCTATGGATGTTCTATGATTTTGCCAACATAGCTGCATAGGCGATAGCGATGATCGATGAAACGATACGAGTAATTTATTTAAAATATTAAATATTTCTTTATCGATATCGCAACATTACGGAACGTCTCGTTAGAGAAAAATGTTCTTGGGGGGTAGTCGATACGAATAAGTATCGATAAGTCGAACGGATAAGTATAAATCGATCTTGAAAGATATCTACATTTATTTTACACGTAACGAGAACCCGTAAAGCAAACTTTTACTCTTTATTCTTAATTTGTATCTTCGCTCTAGAAATATGATTAATTATTACGTAGATACGATATCGCGAAGATTCAACTTCTGTAAAAAGGTTCTACCGAAAGTCCTTGTAAATTAATACCGAGCGCACTCAGGAAATTACGAACGTGCTGGAGTTCCGTTTTACTTTTTCTTCCGTACGAAAGATTCGTTAAATCCAGGGACGGTCGAAGGAATCCCCACTTCCGGAAATATTCTAATGAAACGTAATCGATCGCTTAATTTAATTCGCGCGCGAGGGAAAACGGTTTGCGCGTCGTCGAACTTTTATCGTGGATTCGAAGTCCTATTAACAAATTCGCTCTAAAACAAATTCGGCAACGTGGAGCACAGCGCGTACGACGCGAATTCGAAACGGCGAAGAACTTGGAGAGGAATCGGTGCGAGTGAAAAACAAAAAATGCTCGTTCGTTTGCCGCGAGCGTCGGCACGGTTGTTAACCGTTTAAAAAAAAGCCACTAGAGGACAGCTCGGAAGGGAGTGATAAAATGTGACCCGACAAAGGATCGTAAAGTTGAGGGAAGAAAGTAATCGACGGCGTAATACTCTTTTCATGGGGCAAAGCGAATCAAAGAAATCCAAAATTTACGTCGAACCGAAAAAGGAGAAAAGTTACTTTACAAAATGGCAAGAATGGTGCTCGTCTTTAGTGGCTCTTATTTACGTTGTTCGGCGAACAATAGCGCTCGCAGCCGAACCCATTATTTTCACCGCTAGGAAGAAGCTCGAAGGAAGACAAAGTATCGGAATCTAATCATAAAAGGACATTTCGGGAGCAAATAGCGTAGCGCGCTGTACCCATTAAAACTGAAGAGCCCGATGCTCGAGAATTTTGTTGCGAGAAGTTTACTTCTTAAGCACCCTTCGGCTAAAGTGTGTCGTTATTAAATTACCTAGGACGGAAAATTTCTACTCGGTGCGATAAGAAATCGAAATGTTCGATTATTTCGAAAACGAGTGCACCTCGTCGAGCTAACTGTCCATCAAACACGTTCGACGCTCTCGATTCGTAGTGTACATACACGTGCATAATCAGAAAGGTATACGAAATAACACGAAAACGTTTTTACCGTGTAACCAAATTTTACAAATGACACGCTGTTCTAATAGAAGTAAAATGTTTGAGTTCGATAGAAAGTGGACGAACAATTTCCAACGGTCCCGTTGTTCGATACCTCGCGATATTCGTTCCTTTCAAATTCGAGTGTACACCGTAGCGTTCGAAGTCACTTCAAACAGCGGGTCGAGTTCGAAACGTAACGTATTCAACCACAACTGCTCCATTGACCGATCGTAGATCTGGAATGGTTGGAATTTCTCGTACTAGAACGTACGTTTCGTCTTTCTCTTTTTCCCCTTTACTTCGGCCAACTTTTCTATACCTCGTTTCTCAAGCATCGTTTCTGGCCTGACCATTAGTATTACGATCGAGTCTATTTCCCATGAAATCAAATGACGGGAGAAGATCTGTTGCGGTCAGTTTGCCGCAACACGAAAGACCGTGCCTTTTCATCCTTTCTGCTTTTACTTTGATACGGGAAAGGAGGGAGACCGTATAAGGGAAGAGAGAAGAGAGAGAAAGCATAAGAGAGAAAAAAGAGAGAAAAGAGAGGAGAGAGAGACAGAAAGAGAGAGAAGTGGAGAGAGAGATAGAAAGAGAGAAAAGAGAGAAGAGAGAGACAGAAAGAGAGAGAAGGGGGGGGCGAGAGGGAGAGAGAGATAGAAAGAGAGAAAAGAGAGAAGAGAGAGAGAGAGACAGAAAGAGAGAGAATGGGGGAGAGAGAGAGAGAGAGAGAAATTCGAATGCCACAAAACAAACTAGCTCCTTCTATTTTCTTGATTTCATACATCTCGACGTACCAAACTCTACACATACACACGTGCAGAAGGAACAGAAGACGAAAAGGGCGCGAAAGGTGAGTGTATAAAGGTGAGTGCTCACGAAGCTGGCAGTAATACGACTGTACGATACATTATATAACGATATTCGCGGGTGCCGAGCCGTGAAGCGTTCTCTTCCGGGCGTGTCGTTGTCCTCCGTACTCGTCCTCGTCCTCTATATACATATATACATATATACACACACATACACACGTATATACTATATCAGTCTTACCCTTACCACTCTCTCGTTAGTGGTTAGCGTTTAATGTGTCTACAAGCCGCGCGACGGACAAAGCGAACCCCGAACGACGACGACGACGAGGAGGAGGAGGAGGAGAAGGAGGAGGAGGAGGAGAAAGAAGAGGACGAAGAGGACCGACGAGCCGTGCGGGGGTTGGCAAGTTTTTCAGATAGCCGAAGGTCAACGTTCTTCGCTTAGGGGTCGTGTCGGCGCTTAGAACGACGCTCGACGTCTACCCTCTAAGCTCCTTCTCTATCCCACCTCTCTCTTTTTTCACGGGTACAGAGAATGCTAGCGTGAAAGAGAAAGGGAGAGAGAGAGAGAGAGAGAGAGAGACTGAGA
>JAIFRP010000030.1:12328215-12343356 GCA_032403825.1 Odynerus spinipes
CGCGCGCGCGCGCGCGCGCGCACGAAAATCACGTTCGAGCCAAGCGTTCGCGTTCATTTATTCGCGTTAAGTCAAGCACCCGAAGCATTTCGATCAACCGAACGCATCGAGGATCAATCGGAAAGCATCGATCATTTCGGACAACGCGAAAAGTTACACGCGCTTTCTGTTACTGCCTATCGATAGGAACTTGTTCGCTTGGTTGCCGGTGCGCCATTGAGTTTTCGAGTTGTTTCGAGAGTACCTTCCGCGAGCTTTTACATCCCTCGTGAAATATTCTCCTTTTTTTTCTCTCTCTGTCTCTCCCTTTCTCCCTCTTGCTGTTCCTTTCTCTCTCTCTCTCTTTTTCTCTCTTTCGAAAACGATATACCGAAATACACGTGTGCCCACAGATACGTACGATGTTATACACCGACAGATATCATGTAAATCTGCTTAGCCGGCTTCGTTTCAATCGGGAGACGAGCACTAATCGAGTAGAGATACTCGACTCGAGTAACGTTCGAATTGCATGCCAATTTTGGTATCTACGAATTTTCCGTCCTCCCACTTTTCCTCCGATTCTCAAGCGAGTCCCCACGATGGGGAACCCTCGACACTCTTTCTAATGCGCGAATTTTCTTGACAATTATCGGCTTTCACGGAACTTTCTCGGTTTCTTGAACTCGGCTTCCGCGCAACCTGACTCGAGTGGCTCTCGAACTTCCTTCAAAGTTATCGAGAGAGAAGGAGAGAGTGTACGAGATGGATGGATGGATAGATAGGTGGGTAGATGGATAAAGAGAGAGAGAGAGAGAGAGAGAGAGAGAGAATCCACACGATCTTAAACACCTTACACTGGCCGAGTGCAAACTTTAAATAATTACTTTCAAACACTTTCCGAGGGATAGCGTTTCCATTAACGAACTAGAGCCACGTCGAAAAAAAAAGAAGAAGAAAACAGGAAAAAGATTTAAAAAAAAGAAAGGATAAGGCAAAAGAGTAGGAATAGGAGGAGAGAACGTTTTTATTCGAAAGATTTCGGTAGGAGTTTTCCCCGTTGAAATTCTGAACTTTTCTAGAGACTCGCTAGCTTTTAACGAGGTACACTTGGCTTTTTTTCCGTTTTCTCATTCTCTAACTAGTTAGAACGAAATACCACCTCTCCCTTCCTCCTCTCCCCCTCGCCGTTCCTCACTTTTTCGTTTTCTTTACCTATTCGCTTTTTTTTTACGAAGCTACGAGAAGCGAGTTTCTTTCGTTCGACCTGCTCGAGATCCCACGTGGCTATGAATAATTCAATTTGCAGCAGGGCGTTCGCGTTAGGGACAATTAATCGCCAAGATTTCTCGATTATTATCGCTACCGGGTGGGTATGTTTCTCCGTCCAAGCGGACTCTCGTTGCCGACGCCGGGTGACATAAAACGCGTTCGCTTTTGAGCTCACGTGAAAAGGCTCGGGCAAACAACCGAGACTTTCTTTCCCGCGTAGCACGTTTTAACGCGCGCGCGCACTTTAAGCCGCAGCTGAAAAGCTCGTGTAAACTGGCATTTTTTTTTTTTTAGAAAGTTAACGTTAGCCCTGGTGGTCATTACATTCTCTCTCTCTCTCTCTTTCTCTCTCTCTCTTCTAACGTTAAATACTCTTAGTCTTAATGCTCGCGGCCGTATCATTATAGTCGGTTCTTTATCGTTAAAATGAACAACGTTTATGGTTGGATCAACGCGGAACGAAATTTGCAGGAGGATCGCGATTCCACGTATCCATTTAAAAAATTCGATATCGTCAATATTTAACATTTTTTTTTTTTAACATCCCACGGCTCTCCCAAATTCACCAAACAAAACACGAAGAAATGTTCACGCAACAGGTGCGAGTCAACAATATATCGCAAGAGTATGGGGCTTCGAAGTTAAAAATCGCGACACTTATCGCGAGTAACGTATAACGATAGCTTTAAGAGGCGCGTGGAGACAGCAGGAATTCCGATCGATTTGTACCGAGTTGAAAATCGCGATGTCAGGAAGGGAGGATCGATTAAAGTTAAAACGACGTTAACGAAACGTCAGGAGCTTGAACGCAATTTTTAACGACGCATGATACGAATAAAAAAAATATACCTACGTTATATTTTACATCTCACTTTCTACGCGAGATTCGCTACTCTATATCACTGGTACTTAACCGGTGTTCCGTGCAACACTGGTGTTCCGCGCGCTTTTTGCAAGTGTTTCGCGAAACTATGCAAGCCGATTTTTTTAAAAATGATTTTTATAATATAGAAATATACATATTTCTACGCAGAATATTTTTGTTTGTTTTTCGGATCATTACTTTTGGCGTTCCGCAAATTTTTCATATAATCAAAAGTGTTCCCGGACTTCAAAACGGTTAAGAACCACTGCTCTATACTAATTTTCTCTTTGTCCTTCATCATTCATTGATCTCTCGCAAAGGACAAAAATCGAGCGCAATAAAATAATTCGAATAGAAAAAAATAGACGTACCTGAGAATAGGAATCGTCCTGATAAGGCGTCGTACGATGATACTCGTCGTAGCACCTGCCATCGTAGCCGCTCGGTGGTCTAGGATAGGGGTCCTGAACGGCCGCAGCAGCAGCACAGCAGTCCGGTATCTGTCCTTGATAGCTCTCGAAGGGATACTTGTCGGTTTGGGTGGCCGTACGAGGCACCTGGTGCACTCGTTCCTGAGGGCCGCTCCCGTAACCGACGCCTCCGGTATGATGCATCGTCCTGACCTCTCTTTTCTCTCTCTCTTTCTCTCTCTTTCTCTAAACGCGACTTTATCAAGCCGATCACAGGAGCATCCTCGCGCAAACGACGCGATACTTTATCGGCTTTACGTCTACGAACTTTGTCTCTATTAGCAGCTGACGCTGATGATGCCACTGCCGCTGCAGTCGCCGGTGCCGTAGCCGTTGCTTCTGATCCGGATCCATCGTACGATTTTCTTCTTCTTCTTCTTCTACTACTTCTCCTCTCTGTCTGTCTTGCTTTCTTCTCTCTTCTTTCGAGAACCTTCCGGTTCCGAGAAAGAGGGAAAGATAGAGTGCCACGTTGGACGAAGGGGATCTCTCTCTCTCTCTCTCTCTCTCTCTCTCTACGAGCTCCTCTCGGCCGTGATTATGGACCCTTCCAGGCTAGCGTTCATTAGCGATGCATCAGATCGATGTACCAGCCGCCGGATGTGTTAGGTCCTCTCTTTCTTCCTTATGGTGCATTTGCCTAACGCCAAAGAAAGGTTTACGTTTGCATAAGTAACGGTCTTATTAAAGATTTCTTTTTATCGAGCTGGAGCTAGGGAAGGGTCGCAACGAAAAAAGGGCTGGAGGTTCGCAAGAAAGTTTGTGTTTTTTACTGGGTTATCAAATTTGTTCAAAAATTGTTTAAGAAACGCTCGACCCTCTCGTGGCTACTTTCGTTATTATTTTTTAATGACACGCTCTGTTCAAACGGCCGCCTGGTAGATGTCGCGGTATAATAATACACAGGTGAACTGTTCGAACTTGGTGGGTCAACTCACTTCCCGTTAGACCGTAGAACGAGACACGCGTAGTAAGAATTGTAAGGTGTAGTCTACGTGCATGTAATACCGTTTGTGGAATTTAATAGAATCAAATCCAAGATAGAAGAACACCGGATATTGTGTTTTATTAATCTCAACTGTCGAGAAGCAATATTTGCGCTCGTAAAAATCAAACGGGACCGATGTATCGGAGGATCTACCCCCCAAGTCTCGAAATTAATAAAAATTGATAAAAACGACGCGCGGAATACGTTCCGTTACAATTTTCCAATCCAAATCGAATCGCTAAAAGAATAATTGCCTTCTATTTTCTTGAACGAACTAAAAAACGGAACTTTTCGATTTCAATCTCAAGACGTCCACTTCTGTCAATGAATTAGCTCGTTCGCGTCTAATCAATTTCTTAAGCGTAAGCCCCTAATTTGAATCGGTAGACTTAACGGGCTGCCTACGATGACTACTACTACTACGACGACGACGACGACGACGACGACGACAACGGCGACGAGGACGATGACGGCGACAACCTAGATTGCTAATTAGATGCTCGCAAGGTTTCTCGAACACAATGCTATCGTCTGTGAATTGTCGCCCAAGTTCTTCCTCTTCTACTTCGTCTCTTCTCGTCATCATCGTCATTCTCATCAACCTTCTCGTATCTTCTCGACATCGATACGGCACGTCTAATTCCACTCTGTCTATCTTTCTCGCATATCCCCTCCCCACCCCTCACCCATCCTCCTCCCTCGCCGCACACGTATACTCCATTTCTCTTGCGCTTACCACCTACCATCAAGGTCACGCATTGTTCGCATGGTCCGCGGTTTATCGAGCGAAAAAGAAAAATTTATCAAGGCCCCGGTAACGCTTGTTTCTTTTCCCTTCCTTAGAAAAGCTTTCTCATAGTCGTGTTGATCGCGATGGCGGCGGCGGCGGCGGCGGCGGCGGCGGCTACGTCGCTACCGCCTTCCTAGCCGCGGCTGTGCTTTCACAAAGCTTTCACGGATAACGTGTAACCTTAATTAGAACGACGATCGAACGAATTGGAAATTACTGTGTTGACGTCAAAGAGATAGACGCTATGGCAAAAGCGAGAACACGAGTAGGAAGAGAAAGAGAGTTGGGGGAGGAAGAGGAAGGGCCAGGGACGGTTCGATGCTGCTGCTGCCCGCTAAACTTCTCGTACTTGTCTTTTGTGGATCCCGCGAGTGATTTTAACTTTGGTCATGTATGAGGTACAGGTTGTTCCATTAGAAGAGATTAATGTCAGTTGTGTGGTAAAAGCGTTTAGGGTAATGTTGGTAGCCTAATGTCCTAAATACAAGAATTTTCTAATTTATTTGTGATTGGTTGAATAATCGTTATGTAGGGTGTCAGAAATAATACGTTCCTTCGTATCATCCATTATAGTCGGAGTTTCATTTGAAAATTCAACGGGGTAATCATTTTTGTTATGCTATTGTTGCTACATTTGTAACAGGGTTATGGTTCCTTAGAAATGTTAATACTTTCTTCTAGAGAATATCGAGCTGCGCCTTTCGAAGCATCAAAAAACATAAAAAAAAACATAAGATTTCGTTTGCAAAAATAAAGTTGATCACCGCGCGACTTTAACGTGTCCACCCACCAAAAAAAAACTAATAACACCAGAACACACTCCCCGCGAAACCATTAAACATTTATCCGAAACATGTTTCGCTACGGATAATAATAGTGACGTGAATCGAAATGTCAATATCAGCTGAGGCACCCTGTATACGTGTGGATCGATTAAAATGGAACACTCTGTATAAACGTACATGTACAAAATGTGTATGTACGTGTATGTCGTCCGCGCATGCCCAAATCTGTATAAAAATCACGAGGAGCTCGCACGCTTCGAAGATCAGAGACCGAAACATTTAATCGTCCTGCTTTCGTGCACGCTAATTGCATGCAATGACAAAGGAACTTTTATATCGTCGTATTCCTCGTTAAAAAAATTTTTTCGGCCCCTCGTCATTTCTATTCCCCTTTTTCTGTTCATCTCTCACTTTCTCTCTCTCTCTCTTTCAGTCTCTCTCTCTCTCTCTCTCTCTCTCTCTCTCTCTGTCAGTCTCACTGTCTCTCTCAGTCTCGCCAGATCGCTATTATCGTTTCGAGCACACTCCGAAGCCCGGCCCAATTGTTTTCCCGTTGTTCGGTATTTTTATCGTTAGAGACGCGCCGCGATTCGTTATCGCATCCATTCTGACGTTTTCGGTTCACGAATGCAAGCCCGTTTCCTGGACGAACATCCCTGATTTCCTCGCAATCCTGAAAGCGTTATTCTCGGCATGTTGTCTCTTTTTAACCTTTATTTTAACGCTCTTTTGCGGAAGCGTCGATAAGAATCGCTTTTTGCACCGAATTGTGAATAGACGGTATCGCGGTAAAGAAATTTTATTTTACGAACAATTTCTTCACTCTACTGGCAGCTTTGTTTTTTTCGTTATCGCTCGAACTATTTAAATAATATTATTTGTTGGGAAATCAATGTTAACTTTTTCTTTTATCTCGAAAACCAGGTCACGATACGAGTATACCTGTCGTTAGCGCTTGACGATGCCTCACTCGTATACGATTTTGTACTCCGTTCACGCGCTTTCGCTATTACAGAATCGCAGCCTCGCACCATCGAAGTAAGAAACGCGTGAAATCCTATTCTATCCTAATCGAATTTTTTACGGGCGCTTCGCGACCGAGAGACGCTCGAAACGAACTTTCAAAAGGAAACTAAAAAGCAAACGGCAAACTATCGCTGCTTCGATGCCTTTTGACTTTTTGATCGCTCGTACGTACGCAAAGAGAACTTGTTAAAACGAAATCCTTGAAAATTTTATTAGCTCGATTACTTTTTTCTTTTTTAGAAAGCGTTGATCTTAAAAAGTGATCAGATTTAAAGGAACGTTGAAAGAAAACTTCGAGTCGGGAGAGAAAAACTAAAACTCATTGTCAGTTAATTCGAATGGTGGTTTTCCTTCATCTCCCCCCCCTCTCTCTCTCTCTCTATCACTTTTACTATTCGTTACTCGGAAACACAGCGAGGTTTCTCGATTAACGAAGCGAATATCGTTTTCCTTTCGTTACACCAACGTCCGTAGCAAGAACGAATTGTCTCGAACTCGCGGCTACATAGTCGATCCTATTCACTCCGCAGCCAATCCACCCCTCCCCCTTCACCCATCTCTCGATCTTATCGCGCTAATCGAAGTGTCACCCCCCTTAATTTCTTCGCCATTATATTCTTCCAACCTCCTCGATAGAAATCCCGACATTCGCTTTTTTGTTCGAGAGAAATCGAGCCATCGATGTTAAAAGCCCGTTCCCCTCGAGTTTCACGATTTGTTGCAGGTATCTCTCGATAATAATCGATCGGATCGCAAAGATCGAACGCTCTTCGAGGATCTGCAAATTTGATTATTCCGTCATTTAGTTAGCCTTGATAGAAAATTGTACCGTAATTATGTGTGAAACGCGCAAAAGGGACTGAAATTTTTCGCTCGTTTCAATGCGAATCAATCAACCGAACGCAGGAGAATCTGTTTGAAGTAAAGCTTTCCTCGTGTGTCTTTGATGCTTATTGAGTAGCCTGCAAATAGCGGTACCTCGATGGCACTCAGCTTAAAGCTACACGATTTTTAAAGGGAAACTTTAACGAGCTTCGTACGCTACACCTCATTGTCGTCCTTTTTTTTTTTTACTTTTCCTCTCTCTCATTTTTCTCCTTCTTTCTTTTTTTTTTACGCTCTCCCACTCCATCCAATCGACAACGTCGCCCGTTATGGAGAGCATCGCGTAAATAATTTATCGCGCAAATAAATAAATAACGAGAGATAGGATAGAGGGTGGTAGTATTGAGCCGAAGGTAGTATTGAAGTTTTAGAAGAATAGCTCTGTTTCTCTTTATTACGTTGTCTCCTCCCTCCTTCTTGTTTTCTCCTCCTCGAATAAAATCATTATTTCCTTCGCGAGATTCGAGATAGATAAACCTACTTGGAAAGTTTTATTAACGCGAGCGCATTAGCGTATATAATTCGTTCTCGCGATTCACCGCGCCCTATTATTTGTCCATCCGATCGTACACGTACATACATATACATACCAAGAGAACCATACCGATCTGATCTGGGTCACTGCAGGTATTGACATTTTAATCTTAAATACTCCAGCTGTAGCCGTTTACCGCCTACGCGAATAGTCCCTTCGGTTTATAGCGTTCCTCGTGAAATATTCTTACCGGAAGCGAAGTTAGACAACTGTTAAATCGTTCTCGGTCGTTCCTACAAATAAAAGGACGAAGAAGCTACGAACGATATCGGAAATTTATTAAAAGTAGGTAGGTATGCCTCGATGCTCGAGATTTTCTTCTCTCTCTCTCTCTCTCTCTCTCTCTCTCTCTCTCTCTCTTACTAACATAAGAGAAGATCTTTCAGGAATTCAGTCGAGAGCCCACGACTCTAACCCTCACCCCCTAAAAAAAAATGCCGCGAAATAACGCGAAGTCGAATAAAAGACCTTTCCGGCGACCTTAATTTTCGTTTGTCACAGCCGCGATTAAAATCTATCCATAAGAAAATGGTGGAATAGAAAGGGCCATTAAGACGGTACCCGGAGAATAATCCCGAGTCACGGAACAATCGTGATCGCTCGTTCGAAGTTTACTAGGAGCGTAGTTGTTTTGTAGGGAACTTCGCCGACGAGAGGGAGTTTAGCGATAGAGTTTAGGCGGAGAGACAGAGAGAGAGAGAGAGAGAGAGAGAGGAGGGGAAGGGGTTAGAAACGATGAAATGAGAGAGAGAAAGAAAGAAAAAGAAAGTTCGACTTTAAATCAAAAGATCGATTTGCCAAATGAATTTGACCCTGACGCCGCCATTTGCGATTTCTCTTGGAAATTATCGAAAAACTTCGCTCCTGTCGATCGCTTTTCATTTATCTCCAGAACAGAAAAAAAAGGAGAGCTCTGATTCGATTTCGTTGCCCCGAATCGTTTTCTCTCCCCTTCCACTCTTGCTCTTCTCTTTTTCACTAGGAGAAAACGGGGAGTATTTTTTCCAGGCCGTTGGCGACGCAGCCCGTTAAGGACGTGACTTATGTATTAACAAAACTTCTCGCTCGTGGGTGGGTAGGTAAGTTTAAAATGCAGAAATTGCGCTTCCACCGATTCATCCTACAGATCGTTATTACCCCGCTATACACACCCACGCGTGCGCGAGCGCGCAAAGTATTCGGGTTGGAGGGCTCGCGTAGCTTTCCCTTGTCCGACCGTTAAGCGCACCTACTAGGTGCGATAAGCTTCGTGAACGCACGCGCGCGCGCGCACACACGTTCGCAAGATTCCGAAGCGAAACGATGAATTTTGCAGCTTCCTTTTTTTGTTTGCTGGATGCTCATCGAAGTGATATAAAGGATACTTAATCGCACGTGTCGCTTTTTCCCTTTTTTCCCTTTTTTCTTCTCGTGTCTCGAACGCCAGCGTGAATATTCTTTTCTTTTTTTGTTGAACGATAATTTTGTAATTTTTTAGATCGAAACGATCGAATAGGTTCGCGTCTAGGGTGGGATTCGAAATGAACGAGAAGGACTTGATTCCTACGGCCAGGTCATCAATCTTCCAGAGCCACGCTAACCCATTCTGCTCGTAATTACGAGGATCTACTTTCCCGGAAACGGGAGGATTTGCATATCGTTAGAAAACGTGGACGATGCTTGAACGTGCCACCTTTCGATTCTTACGACCGGCAGCGTGTTACATTTTTAATTAGGTTTCCCATTTGCCATTATCGAGCTTCGTGCTAGCATCCATTTTTCAATTTTCGATCGAAGCGTATACTCGTGTAACGATAAAATCGTTAGATTTACGTTTCCTTCTCCTCTTGATATTTTTGTAATAGTATTTAAAAACTAACAAAGTTTTTTGGTATTTTTTACTTTGCTTCAGAAAGTTTTTAAATCATGTAGATAGTGACCGTTCTTATGACATAAGAATCAGACACGGATAGTGCCGAGATTAAGCGCGGAGGACGAATGAAGACAGATTAGTAAAGTAGGGAAAAAAGATAGAAAAAACGTAAGTCCGAATAACTGGCAGGAAAATCTCTTAAGCTGTGATACGGGAACTGGACATTGGCGCATTTAGATAATACAAATATATTTACCGAGTATTAAGAAGGCAAAACGTAGTAAGATGTTACTATCGGAGTGTAACGTAATAATTATTTATTGCCGTTATAAAAAACGTAGTAGTAGAATAGATAGATATATGCTATATCGAAAGATCATTTTCAAAAGAAACCTCTTCGAGCGAATCATCGGATGGAGAAATATCGCGAAAGGAATGCCCGTGAAAATTACTTTCGACGTTTCCCACGGGGAGTTACTAATGCGAGAATAAATCGATTCGCGGTATCGACATTGTCGACGTGTCCTCGGGAACCATGAACGAGAATGAGCGAGACAGAGTGAGAAAGTGAGTGTGAGAGAGTGAGAGAGAGAGAGAGAGAGAGAGAGAGAGTTTACGACAGAAGCTCGTATTGCTAGCCTAGCGTTGTGTGGGCGATGTTGCATAAAGTGCTAACGGCGCTTGACGGATGGCGTTAGAAACTTCATTGACGCAATAGCTCCGGCTAGTCTACTAAATTAATTTGGATGAATGATTAGTCCGCTAATGCGCTCGTGATACGTTGCAGACATCGGCGAAGGGGGCTAATGAATAAGCAAGATTTACGTTTAAACGCGCGTTAATTATACAAAATGGAGAATCCTCCGTCTGTCGAAAATTTCCAGAAAACGAAGTCTCGTGCGACGAGACTTATACGTTAATTATTTTTCTAACTATAATTGTTAACCAATTTTCGTGAACGTGGACACATTCGAAGGCTAAAGAATTAAGGTAGGAGATAGATTCAATAAATTCTCTGAAAAATTGCAGTTTTCATTGTAAAAGTCGTATTTATTAATATTATTTATATATATGTAGTGTATATATTTATTATATATATATAATAGTATTTAGTAATATTATCGGGAATCGCTTAGTAGGAGTCCGTAGAGTCGGCATAACTCCAAGAAGAAATCAAATTGGAAAAAGATGGATCAGCCCGGATGTGGGCTGGCGCTTTGTTTCTTTACTCACAATATTGAAATAACATATAACAGCTCTTTTCGTTTATATCAATGTAGATATTTCATTTATTTTGACGACGATTTTTTAATTTTCGAAACACCTTTCAACGTCTTGTATATGGTAACAGCGATGCCTTCAAATAGAATTTCGATGTAACTTCCGCGGTCAGTTCGGCATGGACTATAAATTGGAGGTTTGAATCGTGTCCGCGGCTAGGTTGGTTATCGTCGACACCATTTAATTCTTTCTGGTGTGGGGGAACCGCGAGGGTCCAACCCTCGCGCGAAATACACCTCCAGCGTCGCGTTTCCTTTGACGTTGATGCGAATATCGTTCGTTAAGGTATGACACGTCTGTGACGGTATCGACAGAGGAAAAAAATCGCGTTAGAATCGTGAGAATATTTCGCGATATCGCTTATCGACATAAACAAATGATCGAACTGTAATTTATCGGCGAGGGAGGAAATTAATTGCGGGCGATAGGAAATTTGTATAATTTCTCGTTAATAATTGTCCCGTGAAAGGTACAACGTAAAAGAAAAAAAAAAAAAAACGCTTTGTCGTCAAAGATTTTAGCCGAAAGCGTTAGTCAACGAGTGCTTTGAAATTTCGTGACTCGGTTTGTGCGGTAAAGAGAGGCTGAAAGAGATAGAGAGTGTCCCTGTCGGGAGCTCAATAATTATACGGTAAAAACCCAGTGGATTTTGTGACGAGATTCGCGATACACCTATCTCGTTGGTCGTTCCATTCGAACAGAGACAGAAATATACGCGCTATGCGATTGAAAACGCGATTTCACCTACGCATACACGCGTAAACGTGTACAGTACAGCGCGGTGGCGTGTAGAGCGGGAGAGGTGATCGATACGTTCGAAAATTTTTCATCGACCGGGAAATATAATCAGCGTGGAAAATAACGATGAAATTGAAAACTCGGCAATAGCCACTCGGACGAGACGATGACATATTCGAAATTTATTCCTTCCGGATTTGATGTTACATTCAAGTAGCACTATAATCACGCATTTTTGTAACACAGAAACGATGCACGATGGGCATATTGAATTTCAAACTTCTGTGTACGGACAAAACTATTATAGAGTAAAAATAATTGAAATAATTGCTGAAACGAATTGTAAAATGGTCTACATATTTATCCGAACGATTTATTGTTCTTCATTGTTGGTACCTTTACGATCCAAACAAAGCCGTAAATCAATTCAAGACTGACCGGTGCCGCGAAATGGGTTTTTATTTGTCAAAAGAATTTAAATTACGGCGAGGAAATATATACAACTTACTAGAAGCACTTTATATTCCACGGAAGCGTCGTCGCGTCGAGGAAAGAGAAAAAGATGATATCGTTGGATCGATCGCATAAAAGAGACATCGCGCCATATCGATTTCTCAAAAGAAACGCGAAGCTCGTCGACCGCGGATGCGAATGCTTGAGAGTGAAATTTCGTCCGCGTGGAAGAGCAAAAACGAACGGATAAGAGAGGGTGCAATTTGTGGAAGAGAAGGTGCACACTATCCGTCTCTTTTCCTCTTATCTCCTTTCGTAGTAAGTAGAGGAAGAAAGATAGACGTATGCATAGAGAGATAGAAAAAGGGAAAAAGAAAGAAAAAGAGAGCGATAAAGATAGAGAGAGAGAAAGGCAAAGAGAGAGAGAGAGTGGAGAGAGAGAGAGAGAAAGTGAGAGAGAGAGAGAGAGAGAGACAGAGATGCAAAGGAAGGAACGCACTTCTACGGAGTCGTTCTCAATTTCCAGGAGCGTGCGCGCGTAAGGTACGAGTGGGAGCCACAAGAGAAGCGACTAACGCGAGTCGGGTAGAGAAAGATACGAAAGGTGTAGCATTAGGTGGGAAAAGAAGGAGAGTCTGCATTTTTAGCGATTCCCGAATCGCTCCGAGCGAAACTATTTCTCTATTCGCGCTACACTGATGACGCGTGTACGTGTACACGCGTGTGTGTGTGTGTGTGTGTGTGTGTGTGTGTAGTTGTATCGCGCGGGCTTACGCTCGCGAGCACACGAGCTCGACGATATTCGTAGAAAGTTCCTTTCATGCTCCTTTCATGCTTCTTTCGAGCTCTCCTTTCGACGTGTCCTTACGCTCGAGCCAAGTGCCTGCTTCCTCATCTCTCGGATCGCGTGGATCGAAGTGTAGCCGTGCTTCTCTCGAAGGCACACAGCATCTCTTCTGCTACCCCTCTACCTACACTCTTTTAATCTCGTTTCTCACCGCCTTGCGAGAGAACTCGGACAGTCTTGATAGAATCATCGATCAACGACAGGGTATGGAAAAAGGAGGATTTGTTATGTGTTTCTCTCTCTCTCTCTCTCTCTCTCATATTAGAGAATTTAAAAGAAAATTAAAGGAGGAGATTATAAGACCTTCTTCGTTACCGATAAGAAGCAAATTGTAAATTAAACATAAACGAGTAGGATTGAGTTAGTAACTATATAGAACATGTTATATTAATTATGTTCCATTTATTAAGCGTATCCAAAAGTGATGTTATTTTTCTTTATTACGATTCTGATTATTATAAATTTGTACATGATTTTCTTTTCTTATAGCGTAAGCTAAATAAAGTCTATTTATCTATCTATCTATCTATCTCTATCTCTCTCTCACTCTCTCTATCTCTCCCTCGCTCTCTCTTTCTCAAGATTGTTATGTCGAAATTTGAACGTTGCTCCATGTGTTTTTTTTTCCTTTTATAAATTAGTTCACATAATCAGAATTGTTCACCAGACTTACCGAGGCGACTATTTTTCATTGACTTTTGATAGTCAGCCAATACGCTCCATGACTGTTACTTCGGATTGGCCGCTTGTAATTAGCCAATACGCACGAATCATTGTGATCTTGAAGTTGGCTGTCGTGCGTACTGCGAGATATTATACAGGCGCGCTAATCGAGCATATACACAGTTGTCGGTCATCACTTAGACCTTAAGCTCCAGAGCAATACAAAGTGGTTGCCGTTCGATACAACCTGTCCGGGTATGTATATAAAATTGACAAGCAACCATTGGGCCGTAACAGGAGGATCACTCTATTGTTTTTAATTTTTAACGACCTTTTGGTATCGGAATAATTAAACTAAAACGGAAATGTCGCCCAGCAGGACAGATAAGGATTTTAAATTTTAACCTACATGCCATTGAGTGAGATAAACCATCGAGAATATAAGCTCTCTCGAACCGGAGATTGGCTCGCTTGTATGTTAAATAAAAATTTTATCCAAAGTCGTATTAGAACAAAAAACTTAAACGGCTGATATCTGGTAAAAGTCGTGTCTCATTAATATCCAATCGTTACGTTACATTATCATCGATATCGCTATTACGATTTCATTATTTTCAAGTAGGTACCAGCCACAAGATAGAGGATGTTTAACAAAATGAAAATTCTTTTAAGAAACTGTAAAGTGTTCAAATTTTTAGATAGAGATTATGGAATTTACGTCGATAAAAATGATTTTAAAATATGAATTAAAAGCTAAACGGAGAAACCGATCAACGAGCCGAATCGCCGAAAAGAATTGTTTTTTACACTTCCCGACGGATAAATTCAACGAGACAGAAAGGTCGTGGGTCGACAGACGTTTCATACGAATTTCTATGAATTCAAGAGTAACCTGATTTTTCCGGAGCCACGAGTCAAACGTATTTTTCCATTTTCACGTTGTCAGCGAGCCGTATATCGGCATAAAATCCGAAGAGGATCGTTACGAGTTCCTGCGGCGAGAGACACGTATCCGGATTTGGATCTTGTTTATCGAATTCCAATTTCTCTTACGGATCTATCAGGTATCTCGGTCGGAGAACCTAGGAAAATCCTAGAAAAAGCTTAGGTTCTTCTGGAATCGTTCATCTAGCGGGGAAAAAAAATACGTACATTTTTCAACGCGCATTAACTTATCCCTGTTTCGTGCTCGAACAATACTTGCCAAGACACCGTCGTCCTTTTTACTCCTATTCTCCGCGCGAAGGTGGACGTTTTATCTTGGGAAATCGTGAGAAACTTTACCGAAAGAAAATTTTTCCAGCGAGAAGAAAGGTGAGGAAGGGGGTCTACCCTCTCGCAATAATTTATCGACCAGTCTTTCGCTTCTCTCTCTCTCTCTCTCTCTCTCTCTCTCTCTCTCTCTCTTTCTCGCTACGGTGACCTATCCAACCAGCACCAACATTTGACTACTTTATCGAGTTCGTGCAAGACCACCGTTCTCGCAATTTTCCCCATCCACTTCCTACTTTTCTTTTACCGATTTTTCTTTGGCATTTTAAACGAGTCGAGCTCGATAAGGTTTCACAGTTTAACCTTCGAGTTAAACGCGTACGCACATGACTTCCCGGATCAATGGCCTTCGTAAGTACATAATGAGTTTAAACTACGTTAACTTCGTTAACGATGAAAATGAGAGAGAGGAGGAGAGAGTGAGAGAGGGAGGGGGGGGA